>PVKA01001345.1:0-88779 GCA_004027165.1 Ctenomys sociabilis | reverse complement strand
CACATCTTTTGTTACTTGTAGTTAGTCAGGATCCAGATGCTCTTTAACATACAATAGGGTTATGTCCAAATAAAACCATCACTAGCTGACAATGTCATTAATATGAAAATGTGTTTAACACACCTAAATGTAGAATATCACAGCTCAGCAACACAGTACTCTGCTGAGTATCAGTTGTTTACTCTTTGTTTCATGTGTTGCTGCTCAGCAATCTACAGTGTGAATCATGCTAAATACTTTTAACCTGGAAACATATCAAAATTCAAGTATGGTTTCTACTAATGGCATATTATATTCACAATGTTATAAAGACTAAACACTAAGTCAAGTCATAAGTCATGGAATATCTATATATTCAACTGACTTGTCTCCCAGTTCACTGATGAACGTTTCAACTGTGTTTAATCTAGTGAAAAAGCTTTTATCCTTTTCCTTGTTGGTTTTCTCACAAATCTTTTAATCATTTCACTTGTAAAATAGTAACAAGTATTGTATGATAACTTGCAGAGCATGACATCTGTCCTCACAAAAATGAAAGTAAATGAATTTAAATTAATTTTGGTAATACCAGAAAATTTTGGAAGTGCTGGAGTTCAACCAATAAAATCCAACTGAATAACTACATTTTATTTAAAGGAAATAAACCTACTATAATCTAGGTCAATATTTTAATACTGTTAATATATACAATGTTCCATCCATATTATATACTGGCTTGATCTTAAAAAGAATTTAAAAAGACACTTACTCTCTTTCCTTCTCCATCAGCTTGTCATTGATATTATCTTTGATTGTTGATCTAGACCCCTTATGAATTATAGGATATCTGAGGGGCACTTGTAGGAAAAAGGAAATCATGGAGACCAAATGTGCAGTGTAACCAAGAGCAACAGCAATGCTTCCATCATCTTTTGCTGTAAATTCAAAAGCAGAGGAAAAAAAACAACCATTTACCTTATAAATGTAGCCATCAGACAATAAACAAATATTAAAGATATCTTGTAAAATATTAATCACTTATCTCAATTACATCCATTTCATACAAATCTGAACATACTAATGAGTCTTGAAATCTCATCTATTAACTACATTTTGCATTCCCAATAATCAATATGATGTTATTAACATCTGATATATACCTTAAACAATCATTCTTAGTGTACCCAAATATCCAGTGCTTTCTTTCCCATCATTTCTAAAGGGGGAATTAACATTCAAATTTATTACATTATGGAAAAATTAGTTTGAGAGTGTTATATATAACATACTATACAATCATTATACGTGTTACCCTTTAACAAGTTTCTAGGCATACTCACATTGATGCACTATTACAATCATTATAAATTCTTAAGTGAAGGCCAGAGACATAGCTCAGTGGCACAACACCTGCCTGGCAAGCGCAAGGCCCTGAGTTTGAGTCCCGGTAGCATAAATAAATAAATAAATAAATAAATAAATAAATAAATAAATAAATAAATAAATAAATGCTGAAGTGAAATAAAATAGCACAATATATCATGAGGTTGTGTTTTTGATATCATAGTATTGCCTAAGTAAATTCATGATGTTTGGGATGTGAAAAAACATTTTAAAAAGTAAAAGCTAAACAGCAAAAATTATATTCTTTACACCACTATATACAAGTGAGGTAGAAGCAACTATTGGGAAAAAAATGCATGCATCAATCAGCCAAACATAAACATCTAGCTTTTCAAAAAACACTGATAATTACATCTTTAAACCCACTTATTCAGATTTCTGTCCCTACATATACAGTGATTAATAACGAGTCAGGTATTTACAAGTGAGAGTAATGCAATGTATTTTAAATCTCCCTAGGAAAAAGCAAAAAGTAGTCACTTGGTATATAATAATCTCAATACATCAAAAAGTGCACATGCATGTATTGTGCACACATTCTCACACTAAAGAATTTAACACATAATCTGAATTCCCAAGTTGGTAAGAGAAAAAGGCTGAAACAATTAAGATGGCTATGGCTTGGCTATTTCCTGATTTTTAAGGGTGCTTTGAATCTTAATTATTAGTAATATTTTTCATATTCTTTTTGTAGTCACATTTCATTATCTAAACACTACCTTCCTAGCGGGGCATGGTGGCGCATGCTTGTAATCCCAGCCCTCGGGAGGCTGAGGCAGGAGGATTGTTGTGAGTTCGAGACCAGCCTGAGCTACAAAGTGAGCTTAAGGCCAGCCTGAACTGCATAGTGAGACCCTGTCTCAAAAAGACAAAAAAAACAAAACAAAACAAAAAAAACACTACCTTCCTATAATAGGGATAACACAAGTAGCCATTCCTTAGTAACTTTTCTTTTTGTCAAAAATAAATTATTGGTTTCTCTTTGATCATCTCATAAAAAAACAGATAACTTTTATTACAATGGATTTTTCTTCTGTCCAGAATTGCCTGCAGTACTGTACATCTGACAGTTACTCATTTGCCAACAATTATTAAACTGAGTTCCCTTTTACAGTACTTCATTCACTTTATAGACGAAATAAGGCTCAAAGAGGTGAAAGAAGCTGTCCAAAGCATTAAAGCTAGTAAATAAGCTGGACTGACACCAAGTCATCTCTCCTTAACCACTCAGCCGCACAGTCTCAAAATTTTACTGTTAAAAAAAAACATATATTTTAACTTGGAAGCCTACGTTTTACCACACACATGCCACACATGTACTATTCTTAGACTCTCATTTTTTTTATTAAGAATAAAGAACACATTAAAAAAAATTCTCAGTCTTCAATAATGATTATAATGCTTGACAGAAAAAGAACTTCTCAATCAACATTTGTCATTCTCTCAAAATAAACTCATGAAAAAAGTTAAAACAACAGTAATAACAACAAAATCCTAATTATTTTCGAGAACATACCTATTGTCCCAGTCCCACCCACGTACCTTCCTTGATCACTACAATTTTGTTTCTTTTGAAAAAAAAAAAAAAAAAAATCCAGGCCTTATGCCTAAAATCATATGGACCAAAAAAAGTAACAGAATGAGTGGGAAAACCGAAGAAAAAAAGTAACCAGCCACACCCTGAAATACCTTTGTTCCCAAAGTATCTAAGTCTACAGACCTGAACTAGCACTATCAGTTCCTGCACAGGTTCCTGAATCCTGCCCTCCTGCCTTCCATAGACAACCTGAAAATACTTCTAAAGAACATAGTCTTTACTTAAGGGTGAGAAGAAAAAGAAAAGGGCTTAAAATAGTAAAGGACAATGTTGAGCAAAGTTGGGACTCTGCTATATGTCTTATGCTAAGTAAGCTTCTCCTACATGGCCTAATGCAAAAGGATTTAAAAACATCCTTAAAGTAGCAAAAGGTCTCTTATTAGTTCTCCAAACATCTCAAGTGCAAACCATAAGTGCTATTAAAATTCTATCAAATGCTAAACCCTCAAGTATCTACGTTTTTGTCACACTACTCAAGGGCTAGTGCTAGCAAATAGTATTTATATATTTTAAGGCTATAAATCTTTATTAAGAGGACAAGGAATCCTTCTTAAATCATTTTCCCCTAAGGAACAAAATAATACTGCTTAAACATAAAGAGGTATCTCTAACAAATGCCTTCACATAGAAATCAAAAGCAAAAAGGAAATAACAAACAATGAAAACTGAGTAATATTGGAAATCAGCTTTGATTCAAGTTATTCACACTCACCATTGTTGCCACAAGACTCCCTGCTCCACCTATTAAAAACCTTTCCCATTCCAGGACATAGTGCTCCATCACAGACTAACAGTTAAACACTGTGGTGTTGGATTTCCAATATTGAAGTTTTATATTAAAAAGTATTTTAAAAGGACCATGGGTGAAGCATTATAGGACCCAAGGGTATGCCAATACCCTCAGAAGGAAAACCACCTCCTGGTAGGGAAGTCACTTTCATCACCCCAAGACCACTAAACCTCCAGTGGGAAAATGTGAACTCATGTGGTTAATTATGGCTACTGCAGGCCATGCAACCTCAGATGTCACATTCTGTTGCCAATTACTTTAGCTAAAAAAAAAAAAAAAAAAACAGGTTTAAGGTTTCTAGCATTCCAAGATCTGAAAGACTTTTTTACCTGCCAAAGCCAAAACGCAGCTCTCTGGTGTGTGCTTTTCCAGTAAGCATTAGTGACGTTCGTAACACCTAATGCCGAGCATTAGGTTTGTGTTTCTTATACTGTTCTTGGGGTATGAAAGGACACAGATGATAGTTTTGTTGGTAAGAAAAGTTGGAAGGGGAGCAGATGGCCCACAGACAATCAGAATAAACTATAAGATTTAGGTATGTGAAACACAAATTCAAGCATGTTTTAAGGGACTAAAAGCAAAAGTCCAATTTCCTTAATAAGTATAATTTGTTTTTTCAATATAGAAAACCTCAAAAGGCTGCAGCTTTTGTATAACTTCATGACAATAAATTTTACAAACACGTAATGGCCATGACAACGTTATAAAATTAAATCAAATGTTTCTTTGATTTATATGTTGGACAAAATATTAAAATGCATCCAAGTACAATAAGTGATCTAAAAGCTCTTACCATCCTGCCTTCCCAATCACTGAGGTAGCTGATTTGTTAAGGAACCAAACACCCACTGATCCAGACAGGACAAAATATTTAAGACTCTAATTACTGCCACAGCATCTATGGAATCAGTCCATGCTTTCAATGAGACAGTGTTTGACATATGGACTCTCCTTTCCAAGAAATCATGCCTGCATAAAGGGATACACACACAGAAGGAAATCTGGGTCTCATTACCACAAAAGGCTCTTGTGTTATGGATTACTTCAAAACACACATTATAAACATTTTTGTAAAAACTGAATATCTCAGGCAATGGAACTCAGATGAATAGCCTTTACCAGACAATTTTTTCCCATGATATCCAGGTCTCAGAGGTTTACACTAACAGTAACTTACCCATTTAGAAAAGCACAACAAATGTTGGGCCCTTAGAGTGGAGTTACTCAAGCAGTATCAACCCATGCAGTATAGAGTTTATCCAGCAAAGTCTCAACAATAGCACAGTTTAGAATAACTTCACTAATCTCTGCTAGAAATGTAGCTGTCAAAGAGTTGTCAGAGGCTTAGAAGTGGTTCAAAATAAGGAAGAAAATGACTTCATAACAAGTATACTGGATGTAAGAATCAGGCATATCTGTGACAACCTTAGTTGTACACTAGCTAATGTGAGTCCTTGAAAAAAATTAACTGATCTCTTTGACCCTCAATTTTCTTGTTCTCTAAAGAACTGAAGGTGATTCCTTTCCTTGGACAAGGAGATACTTCTCATAACTATGAGACAAATAATTGTGATAACATCATATAAGATGTTCCATGTTTCAATATTCACCCAAATTAAAGCATTCTCCTACTCTTTGTCCCGCAGGAGCATACTACTCATCTCAGGTATCATCTCCCTACAGAGGCTCTCTTGAAGCCCTCATGATAGAACTGACTGCTTCTACTTTTTTTCCCACATACCTGGTACAACCTCCTAAGATGTGCCAAGTTATGGATTTAGACTATGGATTCAATAAATAATTCTTGGCTTGTTTACAAATCTGATGCCCTCAACAGGACTATAATCACACCAAAGATGGCCCAACATCTTAATCCTCATTATATACTCTCAGCATCTGCCAGATAGGTCACTCACCACATTTACTACATGGAAGTGCCTTGTACAATGATGACATGTACTTTTAAAGTCTATTACTATTACCTATGCTTCTCAAAATTTCTAATTTTGAGGGGTGATAGAGAATAAGCAGCATTTCAGAGTAAAATTAAAAATTTATTTTATCTCCCATTTCATTTTTCAGCAACTACATTAAAAAGTTACACTAGTTTTTGTGTATTTGTTTTGAAGGATATAGAGAACGTATTTAACTTAATTGGACATTCTAAGTTTAGACAGATATAAAATGAGGAAAAACCAGGAAACAAGACACTTCAAAGAAAACAAAAATAGAATCACAAAACTTCTGAGGGACTAAAGTAACAGACCACCACCACTGCTGTTCTGCTTCCCTTTCAATCAATCTGTATTTAGCAGCCACAGTGTTTCAAGCAGAGCTCAGCAATGCCATGCCCCTCCTTGAATTCCTTCAAGTACTGCCCGCCACACTGAGAATTAAACAGAACTTCTTACAGTGGCCCCAATGATCTGTACTTCTTCCACTAACATAACTGTTCCCCTTGCTCACTGTGGTCCACCCACAGTAGTTTTCTTTTTTCCTTCCTTCCTTTCTTTCTTTCTTTCTTCCTTCCTAGCTTGCTTGTTTGTTTACCTACCCTCCTCTTCCTTCTCCTCCCCTCTCCCTTCCTCTTTTCAACTAATTACATTTATTGATTACCTCCTACATGAAAAGCTCATTCAAATGCCATCTCAATCACCGCAATAAAATAGAGATACAAATATTTTATCATTGTATAGGCAAAAAAATTAAGATGAGAGGTTATGAGATTTGTCTAAAATACAAATCTTTTCTTCCCCACCCTTCTCTGAGTGTCAGGCGCCCCCTTGGTCATGGTCTATGTACTGCCCTCTGTCCTAGGAATGCTCTTCCTCAGGGGCAGCATTGCTGGTTCCTTTCTGTCAAATGTTTCTCTGCAGAGGCCTTCTCTGACTGCTTTATCTATAGTAGATTCCCTCATCCTATATGATACCATATTCTTTTGATAAATACTCATCACTTATTTTCCTATTTATCGGTTAATTTTCTTCAATAAAGTATATGTCTTATGAAAAGAGAGAGCATGTTCACTTTTTTTCATCATTATACTCTTTAAAATCAGCAAACCCAGTTTAAATGGAATATCCATCTCTGACAAAACAAAACATAAAAGGGGGACATAAATTAAAGGAATAGTTTGTTGTTAAAAATCAATCAATCTATCTATCTATCTATCTATCTATCTATCTATCTATCTATCTATCTATCTATCAGATATATGTGTGTGTGTGTGTGTGTGTGTGTGTGTGTGTGTGTTTGGCAGAACCAGGGACTGAACTCAGGCCCTTATGCTTGCCAGGCAAGCGCTTATTCTATTGAGCCATCTCCCTGGATACACACACACACACACACACACACACACACACACACACACACATACACACACACAAGATAGTTAGGATAGCTATACAGCTACTTTCTCTTAGGTCAATGAGAAGAAAGGTTTGTACTAATATTGTTTAGACAAGATATCATGTCTGTACCTTTTTCTCTGAATTAATATACAGACAACAATATGCAATGTATTAATTATTGTAGCTGTCCTACTAACTTATTTTGAAACTGTTTCACTGCTATTTTATATTTTTTCTCATTACAACGAATTTTAAAACATATTCCATAACTATTTTTAATTAATGAATGCATAAACTGTATGCCATGGGCTTCAAGACACATGAAAAGTGCCTAAAGTTAACAGTAAAGTACATTTGTATAACTTGCAGAGGCTTGAAGTATTGTACAGTGGAAACAAACAAATCCCAGCATCATCACTCCTTGACTCTACAGTTTTGAGCAAGCCACTGAATGCCACTTTCTGACAGGTTTCCCATAATTTTGTGAGGACTACAGTTAAGGCAAAACCTCATATTTATAAATACTGGTATAGCTCATTCAATTTTCACAATCATGTAAAACAGATAAGATACATGTCCCGTACTATTGAGAAGAAAATCAACTCAAAGTTGACTTGCCCCAAACTACCTGGTTTATGGAACAGATGTTTTCCAATTCCTGGAAAAACAATTTTCTATATCCTGTGCCAACTATTTATTTGTCATAAAGTCAGTAGGATAATTAAAACAATTTAAATGTCAAAGGACCATAGTTTCTTTAAAGAGAAATGGAAGAAAGTCTTGATCAAAATTAGCAAAGTTCTCTTCCTTAATAACTTCTTTCCAAATAAATCATATGTATGTTATTTTTGAAAATCATCTATAAACATACTTGGTAATAAGCCTCAAAGCATCATTTAGGGTAACGAAAAACAATCCACTTTCCTAACAAAACAAAACAAAAACCTCTTTTTCCTGGTATATTTGTAAAGAGAATAGGAAAAAAAAATTTAAATGCAGCAATTAAATAAAAACTATATCCCACAGCATCTTTAATGTAAGAGAGATGATAATACAATAAATTAAACCTATTGTAGTGCCAATGTCACTAAATTTCAATTTCAATTACTTTTCATGTTTGCAGGAAAATGACTTTGCAAATAATAAAGATGATTAATGCTTGTTTCTCTGCTTCTAACCACACACAAAACTTTAAATGAAGATCATACAAAAATGATAGGAAAATTCTTAATATTCTTAAGAACCTTACTCCTAGTTTTCTTAAAACACATTTAAGAACTTTTTTTTAAAAAACTTCAACCACAAAACACAGAGTTCAATAATTATATTTTTCATGATTAAACCAAATATTCTGTTACACCTCCCATCTGGGAATTTGACTGTATATACTTTTAAGTGCGACTAGACACAATGTCCAGAAACCCTTTTGGTCAAAGTGCAAGGCACACAACATTCCAAGATAACTTAACCCCTTATATTGTTACATACCAAATCTTTAAAAGTAAGAAATAAAATACCTTGGAAGTCCTCAGAATTAGGCAATTTGACACTGCACACAAAGTAATCCTTATGCTCGTTCTGTGAATTTAACCAAAGAATTAAATTAATTCTTTTCATATATGAAGCAAAAAGTCTAAATTGAAGTCTAAATTAAAGAATTTCATAGGTCAGTGTTGACTCAACACTTAGTCTCAAAATATTATAGTTGTTTCTATTACTTGAAATTTTCTATAATAAAAACATTTTAGATATTACACCCAAAAAGCCATGTAAAATTATCATAGAAATTATCTTCCGGTAAGATTTTGTGAGCAAACTCAACATTGCTATTTTTCTTCTATTAATCTACTAAAACCATTTTCATTACCAAGAGAACCATCAAATTTAACAGATTTGGTTCTCTAAAAAAGAACCCTAATCGGTTTTATTTACATCTTACTTGTGCGGGCTGGGGAGATAGCTCGGAGGGTCTGCTTGGCAAGTGCAAGGACCCAGTTTGATCCCCAGAACTACATGCAGGGCTGGCCCTGAAACTAGGCATGGTGGTGCAGCCTATAATCCCAGCAGTGGGGAAGCTGAGACAGGAGGGCCACCACAAGTCTCAGCTGCATAGCAAGTCCCTGTACAAATAAATCAATAAATGATTACATTTTACTTGTATTTATTCTAAGAAAGTAAGTTCAAAATGTAACATTCTGACAATTATCACCAGGAATATCTTAATGAACACCAGTAAATACAAATTAATTAGCAACTTCATTTTTATTATTATTTTTAATGTATTTGGTTGTTACAGGGTCTCCCTACACAGCTTGGGCTCAGTGACCCACCTGTTTTCAGCCAGTGCAGGGATTACAGGATTACAAACCAACCCACTCAGGCCACATCAGCCTGCCCTGGGGGCAGGGCTGGCGTGGCTGTGATGCTGGGGATTGAACAGTGGTCCTGAGCTTGCCTTAGCAGATACCTTAGTCTGCTGAGCTACCTCACTGGCCCAGCAACTTCATTTTTAAAATAGTTCATATGCACCTACACGAATGTGTCAGAAACAGTAATAGTAAATAATATGGTTCAGTAAACAGATTCTACCGAAAATACAAACAATTTAGTATTATTTCTAATGACGTTATTCCATCACTAAATGGAATAAAGAAATAATCCAACCATGGAACCTAATGCCAACTCAGTCTCAATCTACATTTTAGACAAAAGCTCCTGAATTGATTATAAGAAAACACATGATTGAAACTTAAGCGATGAGATTTTTTTTTCATTGAGAAGAAATTTCAAATGGAAATCATCTTGGCAAAAGAAAAATCTTTTAAGAAAATTTGAAACTTACCAAATCAATAGGGTAAATGTAGGAAAGCTCTGAGAGTAATTGCCTGCAACGAATTGTCAACTGGGCATTAGTCTTCAGAAAAAGTTCTCTAATGAAGAAAGGAAAAAAAAATACATTTATGTTTAAAATGTCTGTGTTCTTTCTAATATTTATTTCCATATAATTTATGCAGAGGAAGATAAAATAATCAAGAAATCACAGGAACTCAGATGTAGAGCTAAGATATAACAGCTACCATGAGTCCTGGTTTATCCAAATATGTAAATAAAATTCACTAAACATCTACCAAGATATATTTAGAGCATTACAGATAGCTTTATTCAATTATTATAACTATCCTAGGTTGCTATTATTCTATCCATTCCTAAACAAGCACAAAAGACTTAGTTATTTGTGTTCTTTGGAGATGATATCTCTGGCTTATACCCTCCTGATTCAGGCTCCTAAATGCTGAGATTAGAGGGATGTGCCACCACACTTGGCGAATGAGTAAGATTTCAAGAAGTAGAGTAAATTGAGCAAAGTTTCATAGCCATTACTTAAAGAGACCAACTTGATTTCAGCAAAAATCTATATGGTACTTCCTTAAAAAGATTATGCTGTTCACAAATGTATGTCACAGCTACCTGGAAAAACAAACTGGCTTTGAATTTTCAGTCTTCTTGCATTAACCTCCTAAATACTGAGATTACAGGCCTGTGTCACTATGCTGGCTAGGTCCAATATTCTTAAATATTCAATTAGTAAGATTGCTCAGAATAAAATGCAACCTGGGGGAATTTTCAGGAAGATGAACTGAAGAACTAAAAACTACAGAAGTGACAATGAAGTTAGCATGAGCTAGGAAAAGTAGAGAAAAACTATAATATCAGACTATGTTGGGGAGTAACTAAAATTAACCATAGTTGTATAATGCCAATTTACTGAGGGTTATTTGAAAAGTGAACTGAAGAATTACTATAAGAAGAGAAAAATGTGTTATAAATACTATTTTAAGAAGAGAGGTCTGAAAACATGGAAGTTAAATAACAAGAAGTTGGAGAGACTTTCTAGGTACTGTTGAGGTAATCCAAGGGAGCTATCAAGAAGCTGGGTCGATCAGAAGAAATTATTGAAGAAAAAAACTATAGGCTCAACTGTATGCAGAAGACAGGATGAGAAGGTTAATATGTTAAGCTCTGGTGCTGTAGACTAAAAAAACGAGGACAGTGTGTGTGGTTCTGATTATATCTCAGCAGCTCTCATAACTGCCTCTACTACAGGACATGACACAGAGTAGGCACTTAAATATTAATGAAACAAATGAATCAGTATTGAGGAATATAGAATATAAATTAATACTATCAATTTTCAAAGAATGCTACTTTGTTTTTTTTTTTGGTTTGAGAATAAACTCAGCCTTGCATACACTAAGGAAAGCATTTTATCTCTGAGTGATATCATCACCTCAGGGCTGTCATTTTCCCAAACCTATCCTCACAGTAAATTAAACATAGCAGTTACACTCCATGTTAGATTTACCTTTTTGCAGTGCACTCCTTCCTCAACTCATTAAGAGCTTCCTTCTGGAGCTGAAGCTTGAAGTGCCCAGAAGAAAATGTGCTTCCTGGAAAGAAAATTGGAAGGAGACAGTTAGAGACACTGCAGACAGGTGTGTCCAGTCACAACTACCCAGGCACAGTCCAGTCCCCTCATTGTGAGAAGAGAATAAAAAAGAGAAAGTAAAGTGTATCTAGCACAGAGGTCTTAAAGAGAACAGACTTCCCTATCAGTTCCATTTTCACTCAAGATCAGACTCGATAGGAAGCTAAGACTTTTTGCCTATAGATTTCTTTTACCTTTTTTTTGGCAGAACCGTGGATTGAACTCAGGCCCTTGCACTTGCTAGGGAAGCACTTATTCCACTGAGCCATTTCCTTGGCCCCTTGTCTATAGATTTCTGAACAAAAAATCTTGATGAGATCTCAAAATTCAGACATTTGAAAAATTAAGTGGTCAATTTCTTTGCAACCACGAAGGCTACATAATATTACTGAAAACATATAGAATAGGAAAACTTACTTGCACTTTAATTATTATAAACAGTTCATAAGTACATTTTTATGAACTTTCATCTTGCTCACAAATGTTAAGTAGTTTTAGTGAAAATTGTAGGCTATAGGAAATGTATATTCTGACTTTTCCATATTATGTCACAAGCATTTTTACATATTGATAGTCTGAAGTTATGGCTATATAAAATTTAAGTTCATAATGTGAAGTATAAGAATCCATGGGGGCTAGGGAGATGGCTTAGTGGAATAAGCATTTCCCTGGCCAGCACAAGGGCCTGAGTGAAATGACAGCTTCTTACATTCTTGACAATTCAGGCCTGAAGGCAACTCTATAGAAAGTCCACAAGCACACAGAAAAAGGCTTAGATCCTAACATAATTAAGTTTTATATTTTGAAAAGTTTCATGAACTGCAATTAAAGAAAAAAAGGATCCTAAATTCTTTGGCACAGCCTTTACGTAAGTAAGTTAACTGTCCAGCCTACACAGTTCAAGCCTTAGCACAAAACTTCCTAACAGTTTATTAACATATTTCTAAGCACATTTCTCTCTTGTCAGATTTTAACCAAGTAACACCAATTATCTCTTGTAACCCCTAATACGATTCCTCCCAAATCCTTACCTTAATGATTACGTAAGATATTTAGGTTGACACTCACAACCTACATACTTGCACTGAGAAGTATATAAATACTTTAGAAATATAGAAAGTACATTACTATAGGAATCTGCAATATTATTCTTCACTTCAGATAAGTTAGGCTGCCTCAAGTTAACAGTGCTGGCAAAACCACAAGTAGGGATATATAACAGACCTAGGCTTTGAAATACCAAGATTCCTCTCTTCCCCTCTCTTCCCTTCCCTTCCCCTCCTCTCCCTTCCCCTCTTCTCTCCTCTCCTCTCATCAGTAATTAATATTTTGAAAACATGTTATTACATGATGGAAGAAAAAAAATCCTGACAATCTACTAGAAGGAAAAATTAAATTTAAAATATTAAACAGCTAATAAACAGGATAAAAAAACTGGGAATTTTCCCAGAGGAACAGAAAACATCATATCATACTGATATATATCTACCTATGTTTATAGCAGTATAATTTGTGATAGCCAAATCTCGGAAACAACCAAGATGCCCGTCACATGGTTGAAAAAGATGTGGTATTTTTATACAATGGAGTATTACTCAGCTATAAAAAATGATAAACTTGAAGCATTTATATTTAAGTGGATGCCACTTGAATATACACTAATAAGTGAAATAAACCAGACACACATGTGCAAATATTGTATAGTCCCCCTAGTTTAAGAAACCAAAAGAAGAAATACAAATAGAAAGGTATAACAACAACTAAAAAGAATTTAGACAAATAGGGTAAACTGAACTGCATATGTTGGAGGGTAATAGTCAGCTTCTCTTCTGGTGCAACCTAAGTTTGCTGACAAAAATTGGAGAAATGGAAGGGCTGCAAGGTCAGCCAACTTTTGGCCCTAACCTTTCAAGGTCAGTGAAGACTCGGGGCATAGGAGAACCTGTACTGTAACATCATGGAACTCAGTTGTGCCCCAAATTTTCTGATCAAGGAGATTATGGAGCCACAGAGAAATGGGATCCATGATCTATAGTGTGCCTAAGGAGAGTCAAATGGACAGAAAACTTTCTCTCAGGCTTCCACAGAGAGCAAATTGGTCAAGCAATGGCCATGACTCATCCACATGGCTGACACTGACAAAGGATCTACAAAGTGAGGTACAGGGTTACAGGATAAACCCTGAGGGGACTTGACTGACCTTATCAGATACAAAGTTACATTTTTTTGTTATATAGGTCTTGCCTTATGTTGGTCTTAACCATCCAGCAGAAAAGTATAAAAATGAGGTACATAAAATAAGGCCATGATAATAAGCTGAGCTAAAATGGCTCTAGTCAACAACTTCTTCAGATAACCCACTACTATTGTAGACTGCTGAACTGTGTTGGACTGTTTTGCTGAATTCAAGCACCTATAATAATTGAATAACAATAGAATACCCATAGCTGACAGGACTAACTAAAAAACTGGGATACAAAGGAAGGACCATTCTGTGTTTGTATAAATAGTACAGTAAGGATAAACATGCAGCGCTTTTGCGTAATTCTATGAGAAGAAAGATTTGCACTAATAGTGTTTGGATAAGATATCCTGTCTGCTTTTTATACTATGGATAACCACTAGGAAGATAACAATGTAAAAAGTATTAATTATTGAGACTGTACTATAACTCAGCTTTTAAAAAAAGGTACACAGCCACATTCTCTTAATTCACTGATTAGAGGCATCTGCTCTAATAATGTTTATAAATATCATGTATGCACCTTGTACAACAAAAAGCCACTATGAAAACAATATGCAATGCATTAATTAGAGTCTGTTCTACTAATTTGATTTGAAATAGTCTCATTGCTATTTGTTCAATAAAATTAAAAAAAAAAAAAAACAGGATGAAACATTAACCAATGGTAAATCTGGATGAGGAAGATGTATGCACCTTGTACAGCAAAAGCCACTATGAAAACAATATGCAATGTATTAATTATTGAGTCTGTTCTACTAATTTGATTTGAAACTGTCTCATTGCTATTTGTTCTTCAATAAAATTTTAAAAAAAACAGGATGAAACATTAACCAATGGTAAATCTGGATGAGGAAGATGTATGCACCTTGTACAACAAAAAGCCACTATGAAAACAATATGCAAAGTATTAATTATTGAGTCTGTTCTATTAATTTGATTTGAAACTGTCTCACTGCTATTTGTTCTTCAATAAAAAAACAAAAAAAAAAACCAGGATGGTAAATCTGGATGAGGAAGATTGTATTTTTGTATTGCAACTGTTCTACAAGTCTGCAGTAACTTCCAAATAAGTTAAAGAACAGATCTAAATCCAGTTAAGGCTATGATTTTCTACAGGTTTAGACATCACATTGGCACCTTGTTTCTAAAACACGTATGGTTAAATATCTACCAAAGAGAATAAAGTTTATTTGTTTTAGGAGTGAGGTCAGAATAAAACTGAGTTGGAGCTCAGAAATATAAGAACAGAGTATTTCAAGATACCTCAGAAAACTCAATCTAAATTCTACAAATCATTTCATAAGCAGCAATAATTTTGTAAGAATGATGTACTCAACCTCTGCCTCTAAAGAGGGTATTCAAATTATGTATTACCTGCCTGAATATTATATGACTGATGTTATATCCTAAGGATATATTTTAAAAAAGCAAAGATGTTAATCTTAAAGATACAATCTTTAAGGCCATGTGTATATTCTCCTTCTCATCTAAAATTTCCCCTGTATTTAGCATTGATTTATCTCTTCTGCTGAATCAACAATCTTTCCTACTATGGCTGCAAAATAATATTCTAACCCCTGTATTTTCTCCATATTTATCAATCATCACTCAGCATACTTCTCTAAACAAGATCCATCCCTTAACTATCAATTGTTGGTGTGGAATCATAGATTATTTTTTTCAGTAATTTACAATTCATTGATGTAAATAATTATTTTGATGTTTAGTGGCCTCATATTTAGCCAGGAGGGCTATGTGCACCCTAGCTCTAGTGTCCCTGCAACACACACACTACCATTATGTTATTGAAATACTACCTTATTATCATTTCAAACTTTGCAGGATCTGTAGTAATGTTTCCTATCATTCCTGAGAGTCATAACTTGTGTTTTTTCTTAACTTGGTCAGCTGGCTAGAGGCTTATCAATTATGGTGATCTTTTCAAAAAAACTATCTTTTGGTTTCATTGATCCTGTACAGTTTTATCCTGTCTTGAAATTAACTGAATTTTACCCTTTAGCATTTCCTTCCTTCTGTTTAATTTAACATGTCATTTTGTTATGGTACCAACTTTGAATGACTGTGTTTACCTCTCCTCCTACTTCTTCTCCTGAGACAGGGTCTCACTACATAGTTCAGGTTGGTCTTGAATTTATTGTGACCTTCAGTCTTGTAAGTACTGGGATCACAGGTGTGTGCCACCATGCCTGGCTCTTTTTTTTTAATATAAGCATCAAATGCTATAAAAATTCCATCTCAGCTTGCAACCCTTCAAATGTTCATATATTTTCATTTTCATTTAGTTCAAAGTATTTTTTTCTATCTTGTGCTGATATTTCTCCTTTGACCCATGGCTTACCTTTACTGTGCAAATTCAAAAGGCCTGGAATTTTTCATATCTTTCAACTATTGATTTTTATTTTCTCTTTTGGTGAAAAACAGTGTTCACTTTGGCTGCACATACACTAAAACTGGAGAAAGAAAACCTTTTTTTTTTTTTTCCTGTATTTAGGACAGGGTCTACAGAGTCTACAGGGTCTCATACATAGATCAGACTTGCAGTGATTCCCTTGTTTTCAACCTCTCAACTGCTGGGATTGTAGACACACACCACCACGCCCAATCTCAATCGCAGTCTCAGTGCGCCCCATAGGCAGGGCCAGCACGCCACGCTGGGATCAAATCTGGCTGCTGAGCTCTGCCTAAGAAGGCGCTTTAGTCCACTGACTTATCAGGCTGGCCTAAGAACATCTGCTTTGTATGATTTTATTTTTATATTTGTTTGATATATAGAATCAAACATGACTTATCTAACTGAATTTTTAAAATATTCTGTTAGCATTCAGGAAATGGTGTACCACTGTTAAGTAAGCTGTGATATATGGTCTTTTTTCTTGCTGTCTCTCTTCTCGTTCTATCAATTGCTGAGGTGAGTGTTCTAGTTTCCAATTATAGTAGTACAATCTGGTTATTTCTCCTCTAGCCACAAGTGTTTGTTTTAATTTTGCCATACTGAAATGAGAGTGTAAAAATGCTAGGCAAGTGCTCTACCATTGAGTTACATCACTAATCCTTTTTATTTTTTAGACAGGAGATCTCTAAATTGCCCAAGTTGGGCTTGAACTTGAAATCATCTTGCCTCAGCTTTCTCAGTATGTGGGATTATAGGCATGCACCAACCAAGTTTTTGTGTCTCTTGGGAAAGCTAGGGCTTATAGCTCTCTCCTCAAGGCATTATTTTGTTTTAGAGAAGGATTTTATACTTTTTGTGCAAGAGATAACACCTTTCCTCTCTCAGTCTTTCTTATCAATATCCAGTGGAGGTTCACACAGAAGCTGCAGGCAGATTGTGAATTGCCTTACAATTGCTATGATTTCACACTACCTTGTACTTGACCATTACTGATTTGTTAAAAGCTTTAGTTGATCATTTTATCTTCTTATATAGCAGCACCAACTTCTTCCCTTCTCTGCCAGTGGTAATCAGTACTCACAAACTTTCTCTCCCTTTATCAGTACCTGTTTCCCTTACACGGTGAGCTACTTGCTTGCCCTGATCTGTGATGGACTCATGGAAAGCTATAACTCTGTACTTATGCAACTTCTTTAGGGTAGACATAAAACTTTTACCAGTTTTCTATTGTCCAGAGTCAAGTCTATGAGCATTATTTTTTAAAAATCTTTCTGTTCTTTGTGTTTTTCTTTTTCTTTTGGATCAGCTATTGCATTTGTATAGTTTAAATATCTGATGACCCTTAGCTCTCCCTTCAAACCCATGAATACATGATTAGATTGATCAGTATAGGCAACTGATATAGGTTTCTTTTGAAGCTATAAAGATTTATTTACATAGTGCCCTCATTCCTCAGTGCCAGCTTGGTATAAGTGAGCAGGTCCTTTGAACAATTAGGCTTTCCTTCAGAGTATGTATGCTGGGAGAAGGTAATACCTTTATTTTTAAACTAGTGCAACTTTCAAATAAAGAGAACTTTACTTTGGGATTGTATTATTTTACGGCATTTCACTCTTAAGTAGAGCTGTCTTTCATGTTTTGCTATAGGTTGGTTATAAAAGTCTTAAGTCATTTTGGGCCTTTCTACATCAGACACTTAGCACATGGGATCTAACCAGGTCAAGAATCCATATATTTAGAAATGAGCTAAAACAAACAGAGTTACTCTAGATAAACAGAAGAAAAAGAACAAGCCAGTAGGCCCACCTACCCTGATTAGTGCCCCAGACAGTTATTGATATCTATACCTGGTAATTCCAAGCTTTAGACCTCCAAAAGCTTTCTTTATCAAGAACTTCTTGCAGCATTGTTTCCATTCTAGGCTACAGTTTTTCTCTACTCTAGTAATTCATCTAAGCAATCCTATCTAGCCTGTGTCTCTCAGAACTATGTCAAAATTTTTGCTATTCAGATAACCATATCATGTTTTTACCATTGCTATGGATTTATTCTTTTGCTTTTTTTAATTTTGAGACTAGGTCTTGCTAAATCATCAGATTTTCCTGCCTGGGCTTCAACTTGACAGTCCTCCTGTCTTAGCTTCCCAGAGTG
Source organism: Ctenomys sociabilis (assembly GCA_004027165.1). Lineage (NCBI taxonomy): Eukaryota > Metazoa > Chordata > Mammalia > Rodentia > Ctenomyidae > Ctenomys > Ctenomys sociabilis. The sequence goes on along the minus strand of PVKA01001345.1, from coordinate 70,364 downwards.
CTTAGATTATAGGCTTGCATCACCACAACCAACCACCATGTTTATGTATGTATTTTTACTGTCATATCAATTGGGAATGGAAGAATAACATGCTTGGCTTGCCACTGTTCCAAAACATTGGTCCTGTTAGGCCTATACCACTATGTTAACAAAGATGGCCTCACCGTTCAGCAAGTATGCAAAGCAGGAGCTATAATGTTAATAATCAAATGTCTATGCTGGGTCCTAAAAAAATCTAATAACTAAAGAATACAAATTTTGCTTCTACCAACAAAACAAATTGATGACTCTTTAGACTTTCTCAAACATGGTTTGGTCTCAGATTGGCTAATGGTCAGCTTCTGTCAAAGTTATAGAAAAAAAAAAAAAAAAAAAAAAAACTCACTTTTAGGAGTTTTCCACATCAAGTCAGATAACCAAAACCAATATACTTGGATTACTTTAGCTTATCTCCTGCCTGAAATGCTTTTTCTATAATATGATTTCTAATGCTGCTCAGAGCATCAGGGTTAATATATTTTATGTAAGTTGTGTAAAATTGCACTTAACAGTATATACTTCCAGTATATACTTGACTATATTTAATACCTTGTACATAAGAAATTACATGCTAAATTCCTTTCGGATATTATTAATGACAATATTTTTTCCTCTCAAATAACTGCTAAATTTTTTATAACAGGTTATTGGGAGCAATTTATGCCTTTCATACCTCTCTACAACTGGCTTGAATGCTGACCTTGGAACTAATTTTAAAGAACAGGCAGATCTTGTGAAGAAACTGTACTTTATTCAAAAGCTCACAGACCTAGGAATCAGAAAGATCTGGGTTGAAGTCCTACTTAAACTTTCAAAACTTTAAACAAGCTTTCACTTTCTCTAAACTTTATTTTACTCATATTTTGTAAAATGGAGATAATTTCACTTTTATTAAATTATGGTATTCTCTGTGTCTACACTCATCAAGCTCTGGTATGATTGATTTTATTTCAAATAATCACAAAGCAAAGTGGACAATTTGTCCAGCAACCCTATAATTCCTAATATGTTTCCTTTCCCACTCAGAGATGATGCTTAAATCTTCTCCAACTCCAAAAGTAGGATTGATACCTCATCTCGTACTATTAAAATAACAGAAGGATTTCTTTAGAGTTCTACCCACCACTAGTATGTTCCTGTGGCATCGACCAAGCTCTATACTTCTAGTAATGGATAACGTAAATTCTTCTGTGTCATGCATACTTCCATGGGTCATATCCCTCCTTCCAATTCCAATCCTTTTCACTTGCTGGTCCCTTCAAGCCCTTCTTATCTTCCAAGGCTGAGCCATTTAAGCAAACTTTTTCTGAGTAATTTTTATTTTTTAAAAAAATGCTATTTATAGTTATCTTAAACTCACAATTTTTTCTAGTGCTTGTCAGAGTATGCTACTATCTCATAATGTCTACTACTTATTAACAATGTATTATCTAATTTGTTGGCTTATTATTTACTATCTAATCTATTATATGAGTACCCAAAACTTGAAATAAACTTTCTTTTTTCCTCTTTTATTTCAGTATCTGTATCTTTTCTAGTGTCCTGCTGCATGGTTCAGCCATCTAGGTAGCTATCCAAACCTGAAACTAGAACCTACCCAAAGCCTTTTCTTGACCTCTGTCCTTCAATCCTGTAAGCTATTACTAGTTGAATCTATCATCTATCTCTTGGCCCTATTTCTTCTCTCTTCCCTTCACATTTCCAATCTTGGATTTTAATTATGTACTATTTAATTACTAAAATAACTTCTTAATAGGGAATTTTATACCCTCAACTAGTCAAAGAAAAAATACTACAATATACATCTAATATACAGTCTGCATTTCATTAATCAAATAGTCCTATCTGCTCTTTATCTTTGAGAAATTAATATGTAATTTTAATACTTCACCAAACCTTTCAGTAAAACACTCAAATAAATCCTTAGTTTAAGAAATTCCTTAACTGGAATGACTTGCAATTCATTGATCTGCTTCTATGTCTCTTCCTAGGTTCTAATTTTCAGATATGCATCATCTGTATTTTTAGAACTCCCTCCACATGTCATAATTTTCATACTTGTCATTAGATCCTACTTTCTACTGAAATGACCCATAAATGAACTGATGAAGGTACACACACACACACACACACACACACACACACACACACATGTGCGCGCGCGCGAATGCTCATGCCATTTCCCCTTCATGCATTATGGTCTCCTTTTATGTTGAACCATCTAAACATAAATGCAATTCTGTAAATGCCACTTCCAGTGCTTTGGGGGAGTAACTGGGAAAAACTATGACAAAGTAAAATATAATTCTGTCAGGTGACAGATTTCTTTACAAATATAATTTTTTCATCTATTTCTTTACAACTATACCTTTAATCAAAGAAGGAGAGTAAAATGACACCCTGTTCTACAATGCATTTCTTAAAAAATGAGATCTGAACTTTGCTTAGGACCCATATATCCTCCCTGTGTTCCTCCACCCACAAGTTACTTGACTTTCATTGCTTTTCAAAAGCTGCTTCGAATGCCCAATGCTAAAAGTTTAAAAATATTAATAGTGAAGATCCTAAGAAAAAATTATTCTCAGGTCCAGACATTTTTGAAAGGTAGATAATAATAAACTTGAAGGAAGTCTGCTTAGGAATTTCTGTAAGATAGCTATTTAAAAAATTTAAACCATACAGATTGGCTGGTATGGCGACACATGTCTGTAATCCCATCACTCAGAAGGTTGAAGCAGGAAAATTGCTGTGAGGCCAACCTAGGCTACAAAGTGAGTTCAAGCCCAGCCTGAACTGCAGAATAAAACGCTGTTTGAAAAAGACAAAACAAATGAAAAACCAGACAGATGAATACATTAAAATTCTACAACCATTTCTAACGTTTATCTTAAATTAAAAAATTGTGAACTAACTACACATATAGGTCATCTGAATTACACAAATTTCTTGGGAAAAGACAATAAAAAGTATCATAATTGATAATTTCATAGAAAAGTATTACTTTTTTGGTAAAAATCCTTTACTTACTGAAAATACAAAGAGGAATTTATTTTTCCAAAGCTGTGCAATGAAACCTAACATACTTGACTTACACACATTATGTCATCAAAAGAAATGTGTTTGTTTTTGTTCTTGCTTACCAAAGAGAACTCAAGTATCTAAGTAAAGAGTTCAGCTCTTTAGAGATTCTAAAAGGTTATCTCTACCAAATAACTTTTCAGTTAATAGATCACAACTGTAAACACACTTGGGTCAGACAGCTTTTTCTGGGGGAGATCCCTTTATTGCTTGGAAATATATTGTTAGTAGCACATTTTGAGTAGAAATGGGATTCTCACAAAAGGTAAACAGATCCCATCTTTTTTTCCAACCCTACCCTTAGAAGATAAACATAATCTTAGATCTGGAAGATATTATTCTAATTGTGTAATGCAGAATTTTGCTTTGTTTTGTTTCTGAAGGGGAAGTACAGTAATCCTCAAAGGCTGAATGACTCCTTTAAAAACAAAATGAAAAATAACAAACTTTTAATCCAGATTATTTAATTTATTAGAATACTACCAAATCAAAGCAATCTCTGGGGAAGATCCACTTCAACTGTCCTATAATGAAAAGGAAGATCACAGAACACAGTTCTCCAGCTATTGGTGAAATAGAAACATAGCAAACTGTGAGTTTACATTTAGGACATATGCTAAAGAAAGCCTCAGTGATATTTTGTTTAATGGAGAAAGATAGGCTTTGGAGTCAAAGAAATTTGTATTTGAACTTGGATTTCTCACTTAAATATGACCTTGAGAAATGTCTCTGAGCCACACTTTTTCTCATTTGGGAAAAAGGAATAAAAATTCTCTCTCAGGACTATTTATCATTTGTTAAAGTAGAATAAAACATCTCTCTCAGTAACATTTTAAGAATAGAATGATATACCATAACTAAAATATCTCACAGGTGACAAGGTTTCAATAAATGTTAACTATTTTACAGAATTTATGGATTCAAATCAATGTATTTCGCAAGGTTTTAGGTGATATGGAATAGTTACACACACACACACACACAAAATTTGGAGCCAAAATATTTGAGTCTGCATAGCATTTCCTCCAATTTTCTGTGCATTCCTAGAAAAGTCACTTACCTCACAGTATCTCAAGTATAAAATGAAGGTAACCATATTTGCCCTTATTTAGCTTTCAGGAATGTTCTTGGGATCAAATAGGATAATCCGTAAAAAACATTTTCTAACTATACAGTTACACACAGACATTGTTCTATCAAGAAACTATTAAAAAAGTAATAAAAGTAGTTTCCTCCTACAAAGATTGGAGAATTTTGCTTTTACTAAATTAATACCACTTTCTGGGAGCCCTGAAATATTCTTGGATTTTTATCAACATCTGTTCATAAAGATCTACATTCTTCTGAAAACATTTCCTTAAGAACAATCCTTCATATTGTTTTTTGGTTTTTTTTTTTTTTTTTTGAACCAAATTTCCAACATACTCATTTTGATAGACTGCTGTTTCTCTTTTTGAACAATTTTTATGACTTAGGGGTTAAGTTTGGACAGCAGGTACTCTAAAACAATAGATGCAGTTATTAGGAAGGTACCTTGGCTTGACATGCTAATGAGAGGAAGTCTTTTACTAAGCATCATAAATTAAACTACTAATATCTTCCAGAAGTGAAAACATATATACATTAACAAACATTAATGCTGACAAGATCAGTTCATGACCCAGCTGGAGCTGTTGCAGACTACAAGTTGAGAACTACTACCTTTGAGGCATAGGAAAGGAAAAGCCAACGGGTGTGGAATAATAAGACCCTTAGGAGTTATCTGGCTATTCAGCAAGTAAGCAGCGTGGGTAGAAATTATCTATATTGTCTCTTTCCAATAAAATCACCCTGGAGTAATGATTTTTATAAACAAAACTATAAAATATATCACAGGCACCTGGTTTCTTCCTAATGTTTATACAAATTAATTCCTATGGCACTGTTATAAGCCCTATTACACTAAGGACACAGCTGTCCTTACTGAACAGATGTGTAAAAAAGTACAGAAGTTAAATAATTCCTTTACTGTCATTGATAAGAACCAGTACCAAAGTCAAGGTTATCATATGTTATTGACTTTGTATCTTAACTGAGTTCTTGGGATCAGAACCAAGTGCCTAAGTAATAAAATAGGTATGTCTCTGGTTATAAAATGCAAGCTTCATGAAGAACAGGGTTCTCCCAAAATTAGATTGGTACCTAGTAGTATATAAATTTGGTTATTTGTATTTAGTGACTTTCTTTTTCTCACTCCCCAATATTGATTACTATAGTCTACAGAGACTCCGAATAGCTATGGAATGAAGCCAATACCGGTACTCTTCCTTGTAGTTATTGAGAGATCAGAATCTAAATCAACACTAGATTCTAATGTTCTAAAGGTAGAGTGCATGCTTAGTAGTTAAGTGAAAGCATAAATACAGATGAGTGAACTGATTGCTGGATAAATAAAATGTGCCATATCAAAATAATTGAACATTTTATTTGGCAGGAGAAAAGGTTAGTAATGATACATGCAAAAACATGGCTGAACTTTGAAAATACACTAAACAAAAGAACTTGGTCATAAAAGACCATATATTGTATGATTCAATTGATATGAAATATCCAGAATAGGCAAATCTAGAGACAGAAAGTAGATGAGTGGTTGCTTAGGACTGAGGAAAGGAGGATATACAATGATGCCTAGTACTCATGAATTTTCTTTCAGTCAAATTTAGCAGAAATACTGTTATGATCATTACCAAACCAATGCTGTGAATAAAAAAGACTGAGTTATATCCACTTTAAAATGGTGAATATGAATTACACCTTCATCTGTTTTTGAAACTTTTTGTCTTGTTGCTATTTTTATATTGTCCCTAAATTTAAACTATTCTTAAATTAATTATAATTTAATTATTTGATTATAATGTTGCTAAATTATAATGTAAATAATCACAGCAAGAGCTGCAGCTGTGGGGCCATTAGCAACTGCTAACATTAACATTAACAACATTAATAACTGCTCATCTGTTTATGAGACTTGTAGTAAATTTTCCTTTGTACATAATGAAATAAAAATAGCATTTTAAAATCACTTGCATATCTATACTTAACAGCAAACAGAAAATAAAATTTAAAGGTATTTACAATAGTACTATAAAACATCAAAAGTTCAAAATAAATTCAATTAATCATGGAAAAAATCTACACAACAATTATTTTATTTTAATAGTGTTTTTACGAAGAAGATCTAATAAACAAAGGCACATGCCATTTTCTTGGGTTAGAAGACTATCCTGTAACGATTCTACTATATTGGTATATGTGTTCATGCACTTCCATCAAAATCCTGGTCAGGCTCTCTTTAATTTGTATAAATTCTTATGAAAATGCAAAGAAACAAAAATAAGGAGATTTTGAAGTAAACCAGTATTAAAAAGTATCAAGACCTATTATAAAATGAGGAAAATTAAAACAGTGTGATAGTGCTAGAAAATAACAAAGGAACAAAACAGAGGGCCCCTCACAGATGGACATACATATATGGTCAACTAATTTATGACAAAAGTGAAACTTCAGTGCAATAGAGAAAACATGATTGTCGGTAAGTAGTGCTGAGCAATTAATTAATCTGTATGAAAAAAAAAGTTGACTCTTAAATTACCTTCAGATAAACTCCAGATAAATTAAGGATTCAATGTAAAACATCAGCAGAACATTGAAAAGAAAATATAGAATGCCTTTTTGATCTTAAAGCAGGTAAATATTTCTTAAGTTACCAACACACACAAAATCTCAAGTATAAAGGATTGATAAAAATGGAACTTCTAAAATAAAAAAAAAATAGAACTTCTGTCCATTTAAAGTTATGAAAGCATGAACCAGGAAATACAGAATAGAATGTATTTTTAATGTTTTTGCCAACAAGTTCCTTAAAATAAGTCAAACCAAATCATTTAAAAATAGGCTAAGGTTTCACCTGACAATTCACAGAAAAGTAAATTAGTACAAAACATAAAATGGTGTTCAACTTATTAATCTTCAGGAAAAAAAAATTACAACTGCAAGAGTGCACTATACCATACCTAGCAATAAAATTAATACAAAATAGACAAAGCACTAAATTCTGACAAGGATAGTGAGAAAAACCACTATGTGGAAGGAAGGTAAACAGAAAACCATTTTGGAAACCTTTTGAATACAGTCTACTAAAACTCAAAATATGTACATCATATGATGCTAAACATTTATCCCTAGGTTTCTACACAAATACATTCATTAAGAAACACAGGAAGGAAGAAAGGAAGGGAGGAAGGAAGGAAGGAAGGAAGGAAGGAAGGAAGGAAGGAAGGAAGGAAGGAAGGAAGGAAGGAAGGAGGGAAGGAAGGAGAAAGAAAAAAGAAAAGAGAAATGAAACGAAACATGTATGGGCAAATAGATCAGTGGATTAAAGCACCTGCTTAGGCAGACTCAGGGGCTGGGAGTTTGATCCCCAAGCCTACAGTGCTGGTCCCACTTCCAGAATGTGCTGAGCCAGGGATTTAGACTGGGCGTGGTGGCACATGCCTGTAATGCCAGCTCTTGGGAAGCTGTAAACAGGAGTATCACTATGAGTCCAATCTACACAGTGAAAAACTGTAGACCCTGTCCTAATATAAATATAAATAAATAAATGTATGTATTGGACTACTGATGGAAGCATTAATTATAACAATGCCAAAGTAGAAATTATTGAAACCAACAAGAATTTATATTCACATGACAAAACTCTTGACATTAAAATGAACACATTTTATCTATGGGAAGGTAAGGATGAATCTAACAAAACTGAGCAAAGCTAGCACATGCATGACTCAAAGTTCAAAAGTAGGGAAAACCAGCCAAAATAGTGTCAGTCTAGCTGAAGATGTGGTGATTGGAAGGGAGTAAGAGATGCCTTCCAAAGTGTGGATTCCTGGCAGTGCTGTTTGTGGTCGAGATTCTGCTTCCACGGGTGTGTTCCCATTGGAAAATTTCAAATCACACACTTTTTGTATTTATCAACTCTAAAATATTTCAAAAACTACTTTAAAAATTAAACTTATATCAGCATTTATGCAAGGATCACTATTTGAGCCTATAGGAAAAGAAGGAAGAAGAAACTACTGAATGTGGGGGGTTATGCTATGTGCATGTTCTACTCACCTTTGTCTTGTAATGCAATTTGCTGCTTATGTAGTAACGCCACTTCCCGTCCCAAAGCTTTCTTCTGTCTTTCCAGTTCATTCTGAAGCACCAAAATTTTTAATTGTAGGCATTCATTTTCTTTTTTCTAAATAAATAAAATCACAGGTAAATTTAGGTTTATAAAGGTTATTACTATGAATTATACATTCACAATATTTCAAGTGAATGATAGTTTAATAGTCATCAAACTTATAGACCTCTGGGGATCTTTGGAGTAACTTTAATTACCAGCTGGTATTATTCTAATGGAAAAATTCAGAAATATACAACTAAGAATGTACATTAATCTTAATTCTAGGGACAGTTCTTAGAACCTAAAAGACACTACAATATACCTCAGGTCATTTCCTGATATCATACTACAAACTTAAGAAATTATTACCAAAAAGAAGCCCCTCTGGGGCTGAGGAGACAGCTTGGTTGTCTAAGTGCCTCCCTAGCAAGCACAAAGACCCCGTTTCGATCCCCAGTATCACATGCTATGCAGCCCTGGAACCTCAGGCACACCATGCCAGCCACTGAAACTGGAATGGTGATGCATTCCTACAATCCCAGTGCTGGAGAGGCTGAGACAAGAGGATCACTATGAATCTAAACTGCATAGCAAGACTCTGAACCAAAGAAATAAATTTTTAAAAGATTTTTTAAAAGTAAAAAAATATAAACAAGCCAAATGGCCATCAATGGATAGATGAATAAAATGTGGTACATGCATATAATCAATTTTTTTTACACCAGAAAGAAACCAAATACTGACATATTACAACACAGATGAACCTTGAAAACATGATGCTACGTGAAAGAAGTCAGTTTTAAAAGTCTATATATTATATAGCTCCATATATAAGAAATATCCAGAATAGGCATACCCTTAGAAACAAAAAGCAGATTTCCATTCTCAGTAATCTGAACCAAGATCTCTTTAAAAAGGTTAAGTAAGGCATTATATTGGTACCCAGCATCAGCCAACAAAGCCCTATGCAACTACCACATGGGAAGCTAGGACTTTTACCACCTACCTGCCAGTAATAAAATAATGCTCCTTCTCCCCAGTGGTATCAGAGAGGCCCTAGTGCAGTCAGAACTTTTAGTTATACCCAGCATAAATGAGGACATCCTATTCCCTGTGACATGAGTAGGGACCAGGTAGAGAGCAGTGAAGAGGCACTCTGACTCCTCCCAGCCAAGAAGTTATCAGTGGAAGTCTAGTGAGGGAGCCAGAACCCCTAGTCCTAGCCAGCATTAATGAGTGCTCTCCTTCCTCCTCAGGTATCAAAGGAAGTTACTTGGGAAATCTGGATTTCTACACTCCCAGGTGATAATAAAGCCATACTTCCATTCCCCTGTAGAAAGATACTAGAGGGTCTTCCTTGCACCCACCCAAGCTGACCAACCTCTGAGCACCCGGGCTCCAGCAAGCCAAGCCACATGCTGACGGAACAGACATGGGCTGAACGACGGTGGCTAGGCTGGGGCCGAGGCTGCTGCTCCTGGCACTGCTCCTACCCATGCAGATTTATTCAAACCAAACTGCTACTGTGCCTTCAGGTAACATCTCCCAGAGCACCTCCACTATCCCAAATCCAACTAATGCCACCATCAAGGCAGGGAGCAGTGCCCTGCAGTCCACAGCCAGTCTTCTTGTGGTCTCAATCTCTCATCTACATCTGTACTGTTAGAGACTCTGGCCAAGAAACATCTCTATTCCCCCATCTTGCAAACCCAGTTCAAATAGCAAGGAAGAAATCTAACTCCATGCTTTATTTTATTGATGCAGAAAATGTTGAGAATTCCAAATATGATTCTTTTCAAGGATGTGTGAAGTGATTGACAGATGATGAATGCCAATATTAAATTTGTTGGACTTTTTTTGGGTACAAGGAGAGGAGCTCCAAGATCAACCATGATTTCTTCTATTATGCCTCAAGAAAAATGGATGCGTAAAACTCTACCTTGAAAACAAGAATATATTTTATGTAGAAATAAAGATGGGATATGGAATGGAGAGAAAAAGAACAAAGAAAAATAGAGACCAACCAGAGGAAACCAGCTAAACAGGTTTAAATGAGACCCAGAGATTCATACATTTATTCCAAAATGTCCAATTTTCCATCAAAAATTACTTACACCTCAAATAAGGAAGATACAAAAGAGAAAAGGGACTATTAGTTCATGTTAACACTCAGATGACAGACATGTTACAACTACCTGAAGGCTACATCATACAAATGGTTCAATAGCATTTAAAACATGCTTGAAATACATGAAAAATAGGAGATCTGACCTAAGCAGCAGAAAGTCTCAGTAAAGAAAGACAAAAATATAAGAACCAAATGAAAAATTTAAAACTAAAAATAACTAGAGTAAAAATCTCAGGGTATGAGCTCAAAGGCAGAAGGGAAGAGAAGAAAAAATAGTCATAGCCAGGAAACAAACAATAGAGATTAACCAACAAAGAAAATATACTGAAACCGAACAGAAAGAACAAGACTGCAGAGAACTGTGGAACTATGCCAAAGGGGGTAAAATCTGCTATGTATGCCACCAGAGTATCATCAGATTGATTCTGCTTATCAGAATCAGTTAATATCAACACATTGATTCTGAATACACAAAAACAAAATATTTTGAAAAACCAATACAACCTTGAGAAAAGAAATGTTGGACATTTTTCTATAAATCTAAAACTGTGTATAAAAGAATTTTTTAAAATCATAGAACTATATACTAAAACATCAATTTTGTGGTTAGGGTATGCTTATTATGTGTTTAGCCTATGCTTACCACACATGAAGCCATGGGTTCAATCCTAACAATCAAAAAAAACAAAGATCAATTACACTGAATGTTTGTTAGTAAAAGAAAATCCCTGACATTGTATAAATCAAAAAATAACAATTAAGGAGACTGGGCATTGTGGTGCATGCCCATAATCCCAGAGCTTGGGAAGATAAAAACAGAGGACCACTATGAGTCTGATCTGTGCAGTGAGACCCTGTAGACCCAATACTACTAAATACATAAAGAAGAACAATTAAGTTTGTTAATAAATCTATCACCTTCCCTGAAGAAAAAAAAAAAAAAAAACCTTCCAACCTAGACTGATGCACCCTGCAAAAACTATCAAATTCAATACCAAAATAAGATCCATCCCTGGGCCAGGGAAATAGCTCAGTAGAATAAATGCTTGCCTGATAAGCACAGGGTTTTGAGTTCAGTCTCCAGTACCGCAGTAAAAAAAAGGAATCCATCCCTGACAAAGAGCAATTTAAAAAATTCATGACCTCCAACCAACCCTACGAGAAATACTGACAGATATTCTAGAAAGACATAGAAGTGATCACATCTTCAAGAGCAACAGAAAGGAACCAGTAAACAGACCAAGTAATTAAAGAGGTAAAAAAAAATATGGAACCTATAGCAGGAAAATAACATGACAAGATAAGCCACTACATATCAGTTATAACCATTAATGTAAATGGCCTCAATTCACCAATCAAAAAAAAAAAAAAAAACTAGCAGAGTGGAGTAAGAAACAAAATCAAAGAATATGCTATACACATAACTCAAAAGGAAATTCACACATTAAAAGTCAAAAGATGGAAAACAATCCTCCATGCCACAGGAAATCAGAAAAAAGTAGGGGTAGCCAATCCTGGTTGCTGACAATATTAACTAAAAGCAAAAAATTATTCAGAGATAAAAGTCACTAAATTTTTGTTAATGGAAAACTACAAGAGGAAGAGATAATAATCATAAATATATATGTACTCAATGTATGAACACCCACCTACATATGATAAACTTTGACACACATGAAAAATCAAATAAGTAATAATACAATACTAATGACATTCCACTGTCATAAAACGATTGATTAACTAGGCAAAAAAGTCATCAAAGAAATAACAACTAAATGAAACTTGTGAAGAAATTGACTAGGTAGTGCTTTATAAAGTATGTCACCTAGCAACAACATAATACATATTCTTCTCAGCTGTACATGGGACATTCTCCAAAACAGGCCATGTACTAGCATGCAAAACACTCTTAAGTATATGCAAAGCAACTGAAATTATCCGATGCCTACTGCCTAACCACAATACAATAAAACTGGAAATTATTCACAAAAGAAACTACAAAAACACCATAAACACATGGAAATTAAATAACCTCCTAAGCAACCACTGGGTCACAGATGAAATTAAAGAAGAAATTAAAAATATTTACAATCAAAAGAAAATACAGAAACAATCTACTGAAACCTGTGGGATGCAATGAAAGCTGTCTTAAGATGAAAATTTATAGTGGTAAATTCACACATTAGGAAAACAAAACAAACCCAAATAAATTTATTTTATCTTATGCTGCATCTCAAGCTCCTGGAAAAAGAAAAGCAAGTAAAGCCCAAAGTCAAAAAAGGCAGGAAATTATTGCATCGGAGAAGCAGAAATTGATGCATTGGAGAAGAAGAAAATATTACAAAAAATTAATGACTCAAAAAGTTGGTTCTTTGAAAGAATAAAGAAAATCAATAGACAACTAGCAACCTAAACAAAAAAAGAAACAAAACCCCCCCAAATTCATGCAATAAAGAATGAAAAGGGAAAAAATCAGTATAGACCATAGAGAAATTCAGATCATTAATACCTACTTCCAAAATATTTACTCTCACACAGGATAGAAAATACAGAAGAAATGGACAGTTTTCTAGATATATATGAAATGCCAAGCTGAGGCAAAAAGATATACAAACTCTGAATAACCCAATAAAGAGCTACAAAATTGAAAGTGTAATAAAAAAAACCTATGAAAAAAACAAAAACCCAGGTCCTGATGGATTCAGAGCAGAATTCTACAAGAAACTTAGAGAAGATTTAACACCAACTTTTCTCAAACTCTTCAATGAAAGTGAAAGGGAAAAAATTCTCCCAAACTCATGGCTGGAGGAAAGTATTACTCTGATTCCGAAACCAGAGAAATATCCAACTACAAAAGAGAACTACAGCCCAATCTCTCTAATGAATATAGATACAAAAATCCTCAATAAATTACTACCAAACAAAATGCACCAAATCATCAAGTAGATAATAAATACATCATAACCAAGTGGGATTCATTCCAGGAATGCAGAAGTTGTTGAACATACGCAAATCCATAAATGTAATACACTACATTGATAGAACCAAGAACAAAAACCACATGATCATCTCAATTGATGCAGAAAAAGCTTTTGACAAAGTCTAACACTCATTTATGATAAAAATCCTACAAAGAAATGGAAGAGATAGTCTATATCTCAACCTAATAAAAGCCATCTATGAGAAACCAATAGCCAACATCTTAATAAATGGGCAACAACTGAAGGACTTCACTTTAAAAATCAGGAACAAGACAAGGATGTCTACTGTCTCCACTCCCTTTCAATACAGTTCTGGAAATGTCAGCTAGAGCAATTAGAGAAGAGAAAGAAATGAAAGGAATAAGGATTAGAAAACAAGAAGTAAAATTGTCTTTATTTGCCGATAACATGATACTCTACACAGAGGACCCAAGAACTTCACCAATATAGTCTTGCAGATTTAATCACCAATTTCAGCAATATAGCAGGATAAAAAGTCAACCCCCCAAAATCAGTGGCATTTATGTACACAAAGAATGAATGCAGAGAGAGAAAGTAGGAAAAGCACACTTTTTATAATAACATCCAAAAATATGACATATTTAAGAAAAGGTCTCACAAAGGATGTAAAAGATTTATACAGTGAAAATTACTTAACTCTGAGAAAAGAGAATGAAACAGATTTGAGAAAATGCAAAAATATTCCATATTCCTGAACAGGAAGAACCAACATTGTGAACCTGAAAGAGAAAAATAAAATCTGAAGGGTACAATAGATACTGAGAAAGGGAATGAACTCAATCAAAAAGGAAAGTGGAGTTACTGAGTTGAGAAGGACAGAAGAGGGAGTGGACAGGACAAGATTTATCTAGGTATGTAAGCAGGATGGTTTGGATAACTATACTGTGCATTTCTGATGGTCTATGGAAAGGAACAGATAATAATTTGTTTCATCTCCTGTTTTCAATTGTTTGTAGTCTTTGTCTTTATACATTTCTTTCTTTTTTTCTTCCTTCTTCCAATTTTACATGTATATATCTGGTAATATGAATAACTTGTAAGACAACAGTAATATATTACAATAAATACTATGAAATTGGTAATACTTCGATAAGTGAAATTCTGTATCACTTATTTTTATGTTTTATCTATATCACTTCTAATTTTTTGTTTTAATTATAATTTGTACTCTTTTAAAATAAGGCTGCTATCTTATTTCTTGATGTACGTATTACCCAGCTAAGTCTGTATCAAACCACAGATTAAATATTGTGCCAACTCCTTTTATTCTCTAGTTTGCTTTAATTCATCTCTAGATAAAATGTGAAATCTTGCTTTCATAATAAGCATATATGTACATACATATAAAATTACTACATATGAAATGCATATTTCCTTCCCTTCTGGGTTACAGAAAGAAACAAATATCCTTTCCCAAATGGTGACAATAATATATACTTCTAATGATTTTTCCCTGATATAAATCTTAACAGAACATCAATTTAGCTGTACCTGACACATTTTTACCTCCACCAAAAGCTATGAAATAGCTGGTAAACATTATAATAGGGAAAAAACCTCATTCAGTAAATAAGTGAATTACTATAGTCTGCAATGAGCTTGAGGAAAACTTCAAAAGGAAAAAGTCAGTACACGGTTTGATTTACAGACAATAAGCAACTCTGGGAATAAAGTCAGATGCATGAAAGTATGGCCTTGTTGAAGCAGTGGGCATGGAAAATTATTTTGGCCACTTCTGTTGAAAGTACTTCACAGTAATAATTTCTCACCCAACATGCTTTCTTCATCCTTGAAATACTGATTTTAAACAGATGACACACAATCTATTAAAGACAGTCAAGCCAAGAAAACAAGCAGAAAAGCTTATTTCCAAGAATCATTATTACATTGTTTGAAAAGTCTATGAAATGTGCCTTCACAAAGAATATTCCAAATATTTACAAGGGACCTCTAGATAAGCCTTTACAAAGGACACACTGCTGGATAAATCTGAAATGTTTTGTATCCTTTAGTATTTAGGTCTACCTGAAACAAGGCCATGTTGTTCTGCTGACCTACCATATAAGGTAGAGTTAAGGTAGTTAAGGTAGTTTTAAAAAGTGGAAACAACCCAAGTATCCATCAACAGACAAATAGGTAAACAAAATGTTATATGCTTGCAACAAAAGGAAATTTTGCAATATTCAGTGGCATTGTAAATCTTAAGGACATTATGCTGAGTGAAATAAAAGTCATTAAAAGATATATATTATATGGTACCACTTACATGAAATTTTTGGAGTAGTCAAAATCATAAAGACAAAAAAATAGCACGTGGTTGCCAGAGCTACTGGGGATTTGTGTTTAATAGGAATAGGATTCTAGTTTTATCAGATAAAGAGCTGCTGAAGTGGACAGTGATAATGGTTGCACAACACAATTAATATGTTTACTGTCACTAAACTGTACATTTTAAAATGCTTGAAATCATAACTTTTATATCACATGAATATTACAGTAAACTGGAGTGGAAAGTCAATGAAGCTGCTTATCATAAGGGAAAAAAAAAAAAAAAAAAACCCAAAGGTACAATAGTGTGGTGGAATACTGAGGAAAAAAGAGGTAAAATCTTAGGAAGTAAAGACCACAAAAGGCTAGGCGCTCATTCTCCATGACTTGAAAATTTCCACAAAATATGGAAATTGAATTTTATGTGGGCAGAAGAAGAAAAACAAAACAACTCTTCAGAGAGCAGTGAGATTTCTCGTTATGTAGTAAACCTGCTGTATTCAAGGTATACATTCAAACTAGGAGTTCATCCTATAGCTATAAGTTAATCTAAATATTAGGCTAATAATGGGAGGCATGTGCAATGGCCCATGTGTGGAAACTGGCCCATTTATAGAAATATATCGTCATACAAAACCATAACTGTTGGCTCTCATCGCTGATGAGTAAACAAACTCTGCCCATGTGGGATCTACTATTACTTTCCTTTGAATGCTTCACAGATAAATTGCAAACATTCTGTATCTTCTAATGGGTTTATGTGTCCCATCTGTTTACTCCAAGTGCGGTTAATATCATATATTTTTCTTTAGTGTATCACTTTTAATTGGATTTTAGTGTTTTTATACAATACTGTATCAGAAATAAAAAGCACAAACATTTGTCTATTTGCAAGCACACAACACTCCTATTTATGGATCTGTACCAAAAAAAATCAGTATGATATTAAACATTTCTTTTAGGATGACAGATTAATTTATAAATCACATTGGAGCTAAAATTCTTAAGCAAAGTTCTTTAGACACAGTCTTATAAATCATGAATACCAAATATATCCACAATAATACTATACTAGGCAGTTCCTTCTCATTTTCTTATAAGTACACAGGAAAACACACCGGACTACAAATTTTGAGATATCAAAACAGACTTATTAGGACTTTAGGGAACACAACAGCAAGGCACTAACCTCTCAAGAGATTTAGAACTCACACACTGGAATAAAACAACTTGCAGAAGAAAAGAAGGAAAGAAATAATATTTACGGTATATAACTTTCTTGCCTTATACTTTGTTACATAACAATAAAATCTTGTACCTGTGGTTAGGTGGTAAATTAGTAGTTATCACAGTTTTCTAGACTGTGCTTTGTTATTATTGATAACTTTAACCAAAGTGACATAGTTGTTATAATCAGTTATTCTTCCTGATATGACAATACCAATTTGCCAGGGCGTAGGGCACAAACAATGCTACAGTCATGTACCAAAGAACTGAGTGCTAAGCCAAACAAGCAGTAACCTCTCCTTTTTTTTTGTCGTTAACTTGATTTAAAATCAATAATTATATAGCATATTAAAAATTGTAGGCAAATATTGAAATGTGAAAGATATAAGATGTAGACAGAGTGAATTTTAGAGAAATATTTCTGAAATGAATACATAGCATGAGACTAATAAGATTGCACATTGTAAATAAATTATTTACAAACTTAAACGTATCTAACAATAAAAATTGTCCAAAATAAAAACGAAGAAGAAAGAATTTACAGATCAGTCATATCTGTGTGTCAATTCTGTGTCAAAATCAAGAAACTTACATTCAGATAATTAGAATAGGAAGGGCTACACAATAAATATTTAAAGATTTAAAATTTCTGAATTTAGTTGAAATTATAGCACCACATTTACAAGAAAAAATGAACTTTTTCCACAAGAAATCTGAATAAAATCATACCAAGATATACATACCAAGATATACAAGAATGAAATTGTCCAAACTTATTGTAAAGGAAAAAAATCTTTAAAGCATATACATAAAAAATATTAGCTATGGAAGAACAAAATTAAATAACATCTTATTTCACATTAGAAAAAAAGAAATAAAGAAGATCAAGTGTGTAAGAAATTAAAGGACTGAAAGAGAAAAAAATCTGTCCTCACTGAATTTTACACTTCGCAAACATACCTTTGAAAACTAAAAGTAAAATATTTTCCAGTTATACAAACTCAAAATATTCTAATACCTCCCAATGTAGCATATAGAAAATAATAAAGAGCATAATACAGAATGCAAGAGAAATTGCTGTATGGTCCTGGATAAAGAATAAAGAGCTCTCAAAATGATAGTTATGAAGGACTATGTAAAATATATTAGATGAACCCATTGAAAAGGTCATTGAAGATTTCTACAAAACAGTATCAATCTTATGTCGGGTTATACACATATTTCTTGTGTGTGTGTGTGTGTGTGTGTGTGTGTGTGTGTGTGTGTGTGTGTGTAAAAGACAAGGAAGAAGTAATATAAAGTCAATGGAAAATGGAAATATACTTTTTTAAAGTTTCTAATACTAGGAGAAAATACCATACCATGTCTTTTAAGTAGATTATAAGTAAAAGATATATTCAAGTTAAACAATATTCAGAAAATCAAATATTAATTAAAAATGAAATGTTTCAAGCAATTAAACTAAGAAAAAGTTTTCATTATAATAAAGAATTACTAAGACTAAAATATAAAACATAAATACTGAAATGGCAAATATATGACCAGCACTTCTAACAGCTTGGGGATAGGACATTACACAAAGTTCTAGTATGTTGTAGACACGAATAGTATCCATGATGCTTACTGGTGGCCAGGTGTCACTTGTGGGACTGAGCCACTACTATTTCCTTGATATCCTCCCTATAGACGTGGACAGAATCATGCCCTATAGGGTACAGGAAAGTATTTTGTAAAGTATGCTGATGGAAGTATTTTGATGCTGCATACAAAAGAATAATTAAAAGACTGCTTTTGTATACCGCTTATTCTCCTGTGTTTGTTTGCCCTCTTTCGTGGGTTCCTCCCATTCTCATTCATGGAGTTGTGGTCATTTTGATCCCTCTCTAGAATACCTTTTAGTAGTCTGTAGGCTTGGCTTTGCCATCAGGAAATTCTTTACTTGTTCTTTGTTTGGAAGTATTTCACTTCTCTGCTATACTTGAAAGAGAGTTTTACAGGGTATATCTGTCTGGGTTGGAATTTGTTGTCTTGCAAGACCTGCAGTACTTTGCTCCATTCTCTTCTTGACTTGATGGTTTGTGAAGAGAAATCTGCCATTATTCTGATGGGTTTTCCTTTAAATGTGATCTGTTTTGTTTTTTTTTTTTTCTTAGCAGCTTTTAGTATACTGCGCCTGTGCTAAACTTGGGGATTTTGATTATTATATGTCTGGATGTGTTTATAATTGGGTAGATGTATATAGATTTGGAGTTCTATATACTTCAGTTACCTGAATGTCAGATTGTTGCCCCACATTTAGGAAGTTTTCTGCTATTACTTCTGCCCATATTCTTTTTATATCATTTTTATTGACTCTTTCTTTCTCATTGATGCCTATTAGTCTTAGGTTGTTCATCTTACACTGTCTTGCAGATGTTGAATTATTTTTTTCTGCATCCTAGTTGTTGAGATCTTTTCTTACTTTTTCACTAGCTGTAATGGTGTCTTTAAGGTCTGAAAGTCTATTTTCATTTTCATTCAAACAGTTTTGCCAGCTTGTGATTGAGGTTTTTTACTTCTTGCATATCATTTTGAACCTGCATAATGCATTCTATTTCTTTCCTATACTGCTCATTCAAGGATTCCATCATTTTTCTATTCTCTATTTTTTTTAATCAGTGTCTTCCTTAAAAGCACTTAGTATTTTTTTTTCACTAAAGTTATTTTTTTTACTTCAGACATTATTTCTAATCTCATTTCCTCTATACCTTTCTGCAGTTATTTCTTTACTTCAGATACTATTATTTCAGAGATTTCAGGTGTATGCTTTCCAATGTCTTCTATGCTGTTGTCTCCCACATTTGTTCTGGGTGGGCTTGGGGCCTGTGAATGCATTTTGCTCCTTCTCTTTCTCATTTTGTATAGCACTGTCTTCTGACCTTCGGTGTAGAGCTTGGACAGAGTTATTACCTTAGCACCAGGCCCATATCTACCACGTTCAAACTTGTCTGCATGGCTATGCCTTGGATCTGGCTGCTGTGCTCCACTTCTTCCTGCTTCAGTCCTTGTAGGTGAACTCTCTGTGCTACTCTGACAAGATGTTCTGCTCCTGGATCAGCTGGGTGGGTCTTGCCTCTAACCTCTTTGCAGGGAGATCTGCTGTAAGGTTCCACACTGGGCCTATCTGATGGAGGAAGTTCTACTCGCACACGGGCCTGGGCTCTATGTGGAATGAGGATCTGGTGGGCTCTGAGTGGTCTCACTCATACCCCTGGACTCCGGTCAAATGAGGATCCGGCAGGCCCCAGGTGGTCTTACATGCCAGGCCTGGGCTCTGGGTTGAATCAACCTCTCATCCTCAATAAATTGGAAAGGCAGGATTCTGACATAGACTCAAAAGCCAGCTACACCTAGAACATTTCTGAAAAGTAGTGATTTTCTGAAAAGGTCTTGATAATAATAATAAAGCTACCTATCATAAGCATCAATACAAAAATTAATTTAAAAATTAGAAAATGAGAAAACTCAGAAGCAAGATGCAACTTCAGACCTCCAGCTCACCTAAGGCAAATTCAGGTGACATTTAAGTGGGAGAAATCAAAAGTCATCCAGTTGAAGTTTCTGAAATGGTAGCAGTGGAAATAACAAAGTAAATGGATGAGGCTCTAGAAAAAACAAATCAGAAATAATTACACAGGCTACTAAAGAGATGAGGACCATAATAAAGGACATGATTAGTGGTATGACTTATGTCTAGATATCTCATCAAAGCCTCATATAGTCATGAGGGATATTTTTCATGGGTGGTGGGATTTAGAACGTATGGTATTGCGATCAAGGGTGTGTGATTACTAAATTTGTCCACTGATTGGTTTGGCCAAATTCTGATTAGGATTAAGAGTGTGAGTACTACACTTGCCCTAGGGTAGGTAGCCAGAATAAAATATGAGACAAAAAGAAGGCTACTGTACTCCTATTCGTCCACTTGCCATGGGCTATTTCTCCTCCATGATACCCCCTGCCATGTCACCTCACCAAGGAGCTAGCCAACTATCAACTAAAAGCACTACAAACTGTGAGCTAAATAAACCTTTTCTACTTTAACTTTGGGTGTTGAATACTTTGGCTTAGCAACAAGAAAAGTAAGACAGCCCATGCCCGCCCAGCCCCAGAGACCAGCGGGAGACAGCGAAACCCACTCCAGCAGCCTACTCGATCCTGCCCACACCGCCCAGCCAGAGACCAGCCTGAAACAGCTATTAAGAATGATAAGTTTGAAGCATTTATACTGAAGTGGATGCCACTTGAACATATACTCATAAGTGAAATAAACCAGACACACATGTGTAAATATCATATAAGTCTCCCTAGTAGAAGAAGCGAAAAGAAGAAATACAAATGGAAATGTACAACAACAACTAAAAACAATTGAGTCAGATGGGGCAAAGTGAATGGCATATGCTGCAGGATACTAATCAGCTTTTCTTCTGGTTGGTTAACAACCTAAGTTCACAAATCAGAGTTGAAGAAATAGAAGAGCCACAAGGCCAACCAACATTTTGGCCCTAGCCTTTCAAGGTCAGCGAAGACTCAGGACATAGGAGATCCTGTACTGCAATATCATGAAACTCAGTTGAGCTACAAATTTTCTGAACAAGGAGATTATGGATCCACAGAGGAAAGAGATCAAAGTTCTATAGTGTGCCTGGGGACAATCACATGCAGAGAAAACTTGCTCTCACAGAGAGCAAACTGGTCAAGCATTAGCCGTGACTCATCCACATGGATGACACAGACAAAGGATCTACAGAATAAGGTACAGGACTACAAGATAAACCCTGACGGGACTTTACTGACCTCATAAGAAACATAAAGTACATGTGTTGGTATATAGGTCTTGCTCTATCTAGGTCTTAACCATCTAGCAGAAAAGTATAAAAATGAAGTATATACCACAGGGCCATAATAATAATAAGTTGAACTGTAAATGGCTATGGTCGACAACTTCTTCGGATAACTCATTATTGTTGTGGAATGCTGGACTGTGTTGGATTGTGTTGTCGAGTTCAGGCACCTAAGTTAGTTGAATGACAATGGAGTGCCCATCTTTGACAGGTGTAGACAAAGGAAGGGGTATAGAAAGGAAGAATCATGATGTGTGTGTGTATGGACAGTACAGTTGGGATAGATAACGCCATGCTTCTACATAATTCTATGAGAGGCAAGATTTGCACTAATGGTGGTTAGACAGGATATTATGTTGGCTTCTAGTACTATGAACAACCACTAAGAAAATAACAAGGTAGAAAGTATTAATTATTGAATCTTTGATGTAATTCAGGTATAAAAAAACAAGATACATAAACAGGTACACTCTCTTAATTTATTGATAAGGGACATATGCTATAATAATGTCTGTAAGTATAATATCATGTATGCACCTTCTACGATACCAAAACATTATGAAAACAGTTTGCAATGTATTAATTTATCAACTCCGTCTTGTCAAGGTATCTTAAAATTGTCTCGTCGATATTTGTACCTCAATAAAATAAAAATTAAAAAAAAAAAAAAAGATGGTGAAAGAAGAAACTTCAAGGAATAATGAGAGATAGACAGAAAACTCCAAAGGTAGAGAAAGAAGAGATAGAGAGGGGAGAGGGCCAGGCTAGCAGGGAGAAAACCCAGATGTCCAGCATGTTGCCCCTCCCTGTCCAGGGGCACTGCCAGCTGCCAGCAGTCTCTGGGGCCTCCTGCCTGCCCCAGGGTAACATGATCACTCACGCAGGATTTCCATGTGTGGGCTTTGCCATCTTGCCCAGCAATGTGGTACTCAGCCCCCTTCCCAGGAGAAATGGGATGAGAAGGACACAGCCTGGAGAGGGCACTAAGGAGTGCCAGCCATGGAAGTCACAACCATGCGCCACAGAGGTGAGGATCCCCACCTGAGACCACCCAGCGCAGGGCATCAGTGCTGTGATGGCGAGGGTACAGACAATGATGTGCAGCTCCCAGCATGCTCAGGACCGTTGGAAACTTGACTTGAGAAGGCACAGAAAGAAACAGACTATGCATGGGAGAAGAAGGACCTCAAGTTAAGAGTCCCATCTCAAAATGTATTCCTAGCATTCCAAGGGTTCAGTGAAAGTTTTAAGTTGTGTTTTCATTGAATCAACAATATAAGAGCTCTGTCCAATCATTAGAAAAAAAAAAAAAAAAAAAAAGATGAGAAATAAAGCACTTCTATGATAAAGAACACCTGTAAGAAATTAATGACCACCAAACCAGCACTCCAAAAAGTTCTGCAGGGTATTCTACAAAAGCATAATGCATATAACAATTTTGTGAATCTCGAATGATTCCATCAGGCAAGGCAAGCAATTAAACAGAAAGGAAAGAAAGTGAACTCATACCACCAAAATAATATGAGAATAAATCAATGCTTATCAACCAATTATAACCAACTCTGTAAATGGTCTTAATTCACAAGTAAGAAAAGCCATATCAGCAGAATGGTTCAAGAAACAAGATCCAACAATATGTTGCAATAAAGAAACACATTTAACTAAAAAGGAAATTCACAGGCTAAAAGTCAGTGGATGAAAAACAACACCTCATGTAATAGAAACTCAGAAAAAAACAGGGATAGCTTTTCTATTTGCAGAAAAAATGGATGTCCACACTGAGCAGAAGAAACTAAGATCACTAAATACCTGCTAAGGGAACAATCCAAGAGGAAGCAATAATAATCATAAATATAGATGCACCAAATACTAGCACAATCAATATATAAAGCAAGTATGAAAAACAATTATGAAAAATCAGATAAGCATTAATTGCAATGGTGGATCCTCAATATTCCTACTGTCACACATTAATAGATCAACTAGACAAAAAAAATTCAACAATGAAATATCAGGCTGAATTATACCTTTGAACAGATTACAGTAGATATCTACAGTGTTCTAACCAACAACATTCTTCTCAGCTGTATATGGGACTTTCTCCATACCAAAACACCATACTACCTCTAAGAACATGCTTAAGTAAATGAAAAGGAATTGAAATTATCCCATGCATATTATCAGATGATACTGAAATGAAACTGGAAATCAACAGCACAATAAAAACTACATAAACACATGAACATTAAATTCTCTGATCAGTGGGTCACAAATAAAAGAGAAATTAGACAGTTTTTAAAATTAAATAATATCGATAGGACTTACTGCAACTTTACAAGAATCAATGAAAACATTCCCGTGAAGGAAATTTACAGCAGCGAATTAGAAAAACAGGGCAAGTTCAAATCAACTAATGTTGAACCTCAAAATTCTTTTTTTCTTTTTTCTTTTCTTTTCTTTTTTTTTTTTTTTTTTTTTTTTTTTTTTTTTTTTTTTTTTTTTTTTTTTTTTTTTTTTTTTTTTTTTTTTTGTCTTTTTGAGACAGAGTTTCACGATGCAGTTCAGGCTGGCCTTAAGCTCACTTTGTAGCTCAGGCTGGTCTCGAACTCATAACAGTCCTCCTGCCTCAGCCTCCCAAGTGCTGGGATTACAAGCATGTGCCACCACACCCGGCTGAACCTCAAAATTCTAGAACAAGAATTTTGAGTGTGTCAATAAATGTGACACATCATATCAACTAAACCCAAAGCACATATGATGGAAGAAATTATAAAAGTCAGAGCAGGAGTTAATGTCAATAACCTTTAAAAGAAATCAATGAATCAAAGAGCTGGTTTTGCAAAAGGGCTGGGCAGATAGCCTGGCAGTCTAAGTGTCTGCCTGTCAACCACAAGGACCTGGTTTGATCACTGGTACTGCATGCCATGCTGGCCTCAGAACCCTGGCACTGGGGAGGCTGAGATAGGAAGATCACTATGAATCCTACCTGTGCAGTGGGATCCTGTACCAAACAAACAAACAAATAAATAAATAAGAATTTTTTAAGGGAGCACTTCCCTGGCAAGCACAAGGCCTGAGTTCAACCCCCAGTTTCACCAAAAAAAAAAAAAAAAAAAAAAAAAAAAAAGATTTTTTTAAAAAGAAGAAATATTAAGTAAAACTGGTAAACCCTTAGCCAACCTTATCAAACAAAGGAAAGAAGACTTTAATTCATTCATTAGGAATCAAACGAGAGAAGCACAATGGATGAAGAAATCCAGATTATCATTACCTACTTCAAAATAAAATAATAAAAAGGAAAAACATACAAGGAATGGACAGATTATTAGATACATATAAATTACCAAAGCTGAATCAAGAAGATATAAAAATTCTAAATAACCTAGTATGAGCCAATGAAATTGGAAAAGACCAACCAACAAAGAAAAATCCAGATGCTGATGAATTCACTGCTGAATTATGCAAGAAATTGAGATCAAATAACATTATTCTTCAAAGTCTTTAATGAAATTAAAAGGAAAGCAAGAATTTCAAAATTACCCTGGAATCAAGTATTACCTTGATATCAAAACCTCAGAAGGACCCAGCCAAAAAAGAGAACTACAAGCCAATCTCCATAATGAACACAGATGCAAAAATCTTCAATAAGATATTGACAAACAGAACACAGCAAACCATTAGGTTAGGTTGGATTCATTCTAAGGATGCAGGGATATGCAAATCAATAAATGTGACAAACCATATCAATAGAATCAAAGATAAAAGCCACATGATGTACTCAACAAATGCAGAAAAAGGATTTACATCTTAGATGTAAATCCTTTCCTTTGAGGACAGCTTGACAGGGAAACTAGATGCTGAAAGAGGTCAATCATTTGTTTTTACTCTGTGAAAATATCCTCCTTATAAAAGGCGCTGTTACTTCATTCTCTAATGAAAGGTTACTTTTGTAAGGAACATGTGAAATAAGATCAGTCTTATTTTATAACATGCCTATTAATTTATACCAGAAATATTTTACATATATATATATATATATATATATATATATATATATATATATATATATATATATATATAAAGTATACATATTATCTATGAGTGTGTATATTTACACTTACATAAACATACACATATTTCTTTTCCTGAGACTACTCTGCAATCTGGTACAAAGTATTTTCTATTCTATAGTATTCCTGTAATAACAAGGTGGATATTTGCAATTAGTGTTTAACTGGTGCATGTTAAGCTGACTTAACTGATCTATATGGAAAGCACATTACAGAAGTGATTTACAAACTGCTGTGTCTATTATAACATGACTTTTTTAAACTGGTTATTGCTTGTTACTTTAGGTTCATGATGGTTATTTAATCTGAGAGTTCTCATTTTTCAAAATAAAGGATGAGAAAGCTGAAAAAAAAAAAAAAACAAATGCAGAAAAAGAATTTGTCAAAGTCCAACACTGTTCATGACAAAAGCCTTACAGAAAATTACAATAGAAAGTCTTTAGTCCAATCCAATAAAATCTATGACAAACCAATAGCCAACATCAAAATAAATGATCAAAAACTTGACAATTTTCAGGACAAAACAAGGATTCCCACTATCACAACTCCAATATAGTTCTGGAAACATTAGCCAATGCAATTAGACAAGAAAAAGAATAAAGATAGGAAACAAAGAAATTAATTATCATTATTTGCGGGTGACATGATACTGTACATAAAAGATCCTGAAAACACCAAAAGACCCCTAGAATTTGGCAGGGTAGCAGGATACAAAGTGAACATTCAAAAATCAATAGCATTCCTATGAACAAGTAGCAAATTCATTGACAAAGAAAATAGGGAAACACCTTTCACAACAGCATCAAGAAAAAGATAGTAGGGGCTGGGGAGATGGCTCAGTGGAATAAGCACTTCCCTGACAAGCGCAAGGGCCTGAGTTCAATCCCTGGTTCTGCCAAAGAATAGAAAAAGATAATAAAGGACCTTTACACTGAAAACTAGTTCTCTGAAAAAGGAAATTGAAGAAGACATCAGAAAATGGAGGGCCAGGGATCTAGCTCAATGGAACAAGCACCTGTCTGGCAAGTGCAAAGTTCTGAGTTCAATGCCCAGTACAAATGAGGGAGAGAAAGGAGGTAGGGAGGGGAGGGGAAGGAGGAAGGGAGGATAGTTCAGTGGACTAAGCTCCTACTTAGACAAGTGCTTGATCGCTAGCACCAGTACCACATGCTATGCTGACCCTGCCCCAGGGCCTGCTAAGATGGCCAGAGACTGGGCGTGGTGATACATGCCTGTAATCCCAGCACTGGGGAGGCTGTAAACAGGAGGATTACTATGAGTCTAAACTGCATAGTAAGACCCTGTACCAAATGTGTGTGTGTGTGTGTGTCTGTGTGTGTGTGTGTGTGTGCGCGCGCGCATTATGAATGTGGGCTGCATAGTAAGACCCTGTCAAAAAAAAAACCCTAAAAAAAAAAAAATAACACACCTATCAGAATTAAAGAAAACAACCCTAAAATTTATACAGAACCAGAAAAGACCTAGAATAGCAAAAAGCAATTCTAAGCAACAAAGGCAAGGCAGGGGCACCACAATCACTGACTTGAAATTATACTACAAAGCTACTGTGATTTAAAAAAAAGAAAAACAGCATAGTCTTTGGAAAAAACAAACAAGAATCAGACTCAAGAATCAATTCATAAAATGTAAGATGCTGAAGCAACTCCAAATACACTCAGACACCTTAGCTTTCACAGAGGTCAAACATTTTCACTGGAAGATAGATACCCTCTTTAATAAATGGTGCTGGGAAAATTGGCTTTGCACATGCCAAACATTAAACCCAGACCTATATCTTTCACCATGCAATAAACTCATTTCAAAATGGATCAACAACCTAAATGTAAAAGATAAAACATAAATACTTAATTTGCTAGAAGACAGAACAGGTAAAAACTCTTAAAGATGCAGGTATAGGCAAACACTATGAACAAAACCCCAGGCTGGGGACATAGCTCAATGGTAAAGCACCTACCCAGCAAGCGCAAGTCCTGAGTTGGATTTCTGGTACCATAATTAAACAAATGCTATACTATAAACAAAACCCCAACTGACAGAAAATATTACAAAAAATCAACAACTAAGATCGTATCATACTGACAATTTCTTGCACAGCAACGGAAACTACCAACAGAGTGAAGAGACAATCCACAATATGGGGAAAGAAATGCATCAGTTATTCTTCAGACAAAGGACTAATATCAAGAATATATAAAGAACTTTAAAAAATCAGACCCTTCCAATTTAAAGATCCAAACCAAACATGAGCAGCAGAAATGAACACTCTCAAATGAAGAAGTAGAAATAGCAAATAAATATGTGAAAGAATGGGGAGGTTGGGGAGATACCTCAGTGGGGCTGAGGAGATACCTCAGTAGAATAAGTACTTGCCTGGCAAGCACAAGGGCCTGAGTCCAACCCCCAGTCCCTCCAAGAAAGAAAGAAAATAGGCATATTTGACATCATTGGTCATTAAGAAACACAAATTAAAACAGTGAGATCCCGTCTTACTTTAGAAAGAATGACTACCATCAAGTAATCAACCCAAACCAACAAACAGCTATGGGGAAAATGGAATCCTTCTCCAATGTTGGTAGGAGTGTAAACTGGTATAACCACTATAGTAACCAGCACAGAGATTCCTTAAAAACTAAAACTAGAGGTTCCATTTGACCCCGCAATTTCTCTTCTTAGTATCTTCCCAACTGAGTTAAAAGCATCATACCACAGTGATACATGCATATCCATGTTTATAATAGCACAATTTGTAACAGCTAAATCTTGGAAAAAAGCTCCTCAACAGAAAAAATGCTAAAGAAAAGGTAGTATTAATATAAAATAATGTGCTGCTCTGTCATAAAAAAGTATAAATGTGAGACCTTTTTAGACAAATAGATGCACTCTGAGACCATACAATAAAGTGAAATAAATCATATACTCATTTAAATATCACATTGTTTCTTGTGCAAGAAACTAAAAAGGTATTTCCAGATGATCAAACCTATTTGGAATATCAATACCAGATGCTACTCTTTTAGCATTTGTTTGGTCTTTATGTCTTTATGGCTGGTTCACAGCAGGAGCATCTGTCCCTCCAATAGTTGTCTTTGTCTTCTGTGTTACCTCCTTTCAGAGCCTAGCCTGTCGGACTGCCTATATTTTTAGCTAGCTCAGCTGCCTACAACATTCACCCCTCTGAAGAAGTGAGTCACTAGCCCAACCCTCAATGGGAAGAGACCCTGTCCCATAATCAAACCCCAAGAGGAAGAGACCCTGCCCCGTATTCAAGGCCATTTACTCTATGACTCACTTCCCCATTTGGTCCTGGGCATAATCAACTTTACCTGAACAATGGTGCTTTTAATACCATTGGTTGACCATAGTTTTGTCCCACCTCTTGTCCACCTAAGCAAGTTCCCATTCTTTCCACCTTAGCCCCACATGACACTATAAAAGTCACTAAAAGAGACAGGTTCCCCGGGGAACCCGCTCGGGTCTCCCTTCGGTCTCTGACAGAAGCTTTTCTTTCCAATAAAGTTTTACCCTCAAAAAAAAAGAAAAAGAAAGAAACTGAAAAGGTAAATAAGAATCAAAATGGATGACAGACACTGGGACGCAGGAAGAAAATGTTCAAGTGGGAAGAAGAACAAGGCAGGGGCAGGGAAAAGGAAAGGAAAGAAAAAGGGGAAAGAAAGAACTGATGGAAAAAATTGGAACCAAGTTTTTGTAAATAAGAAGAGGAAGAAAGGCTGAAAGAAAGAGGGAGTAGGGGAGGAAAGCCCAGACTCAGTGGTGGGTTCAGTGTGTCCGAGGGTGGGGCCCACACAGCATGTGGTACCAGGGATCAAATCCCTGTCTCTGCACTTGCCTATGCAGTCTGCTAAGCTATCTTGCCAGCCCTAACTGTTCTTTTTTAACACACTAGGCAGCTCGGACTGATTTTGAACTCAGTAGTCCAGGGTGGCCTTAAACTTGATATCCTGCTATCTCAACCTCCCAAATGCTGAGTGACAGTTATGTACCACCACACTCAACTAATAAACTGCAAAATGTCCTTTGTGGCCAGGTATGGGTGGCACATAACTATAATCACACCACTTGAGAGTTGAGACAAGAAGATCACAAATTCAAACCCAACCTGAGCAACTAAACAAGAACCTGTCTTAAATTTTTAAAAAGGGCTGAAAATGTGGCTCCTTGTAAGGCCGTGGGTTCAATCTCCAGAACCACAGCCCCCCCATACACATGAGATACAATTTCTATGTCATTTCTACTATACTGATATCAACCCCTAAAACAGGAAAAGATTTCCTTAGAAAATATTTCTTCTAATTCTTTAATTTCATTAACTCAGTGGCCATTTCAGAACTAGAACCCAAGTTTAGTTAGATAGACAAAAATAATAAAATGTGTAGGAGTTCTGTTTCTGGAATATGACAAGTATCTAATAAACTTCTAATAAATTGAAAACAAAAGAAACTACTATAGAGAGAGGGCATATCAAAAGGACAAAAAAAAAAAAAAAACCTAAAAATATTTTGATAGCTAAATACACAAGTTAAGCAAGAAAATAAATACTATAATACTTAAAACCTGAAGTATATGATATGAGCCCACACTGGCAAATTGAATACAAAAGCAAATGGATGGATAGCACAAATCTTCCTCCTGAAGAATTCCCAATGATATGGATTGATTACACTCCCTCCAAAAGATGAAGCTTAATAATCATTTTGGGTTTTTTTGTTTTGTTTTTGTTATTGTTTGTTTTGTTTTTGATTTAGTTACTTGCTTTTAAAAATCAGAGTCTAGATAAGTAATTTCATAATGAAGAAAGTAGGGAAATACATACTACCTTAACCAAATGATCAAGATAAACATAATGATTAGGCAAAATGATTTTAATAAAGGAAAGTCTGAGAAACTGTCATAGAGGAGAGAAGAAAGACAAGAACACTAAGTACCCTGTGGACTGGATACTGGATAACTGGATACAGTCTAATCAGGAAGACAGATGAATATTCCTAATCGAGCATTGGTTGACAAAACACTTGACATGTCATCTAAAATCCATCCAGGTCACCAAAGGACCCTAAAAAAGCATGATTACTAAATGTAGTACGGTTTTGTGTATGGGATTCTAGACTAGAAAAGGAAGAATGAAACAGGGACTTTGGCTAATGATAATTTATAATATAGTCTCAATTATCATAACAAGCAACACACTAAGGTAAGAAGCCAGTAACAGAAGAAATTGGATATAAGGTATACAAGGTAAGTATACATACTCTGTGGTAATTCTGCATACCTAAAAGTGTTCTAAAATAAAAATTTAATTATTACAAGAAAGACATTAGTGGAGGCCAGGGAGATGGCCCAGTGGAATAAGTGCTTCCTCGGCAAGCACAAGGGCCTGAGTTCAATCCCCGGCTCTACACAAAAAAAGATATTAGTGGAAGTAGTGGTAAAACCTGAATAGAATTCACAGATAATAAAAACGTATCAATGCTAGTATTTCAGCTTTGACTGTGTACCATGGGTATAGAAGAATGTGGGGTAAGCCTG
This sequence comes from Ctenomys sociabilis, assembly GCA_004027165.1. Lineage (NCBI taxonomy): Eukaryota > Metazoa > Chordata > Mammalia > Rodentia > Ctenomyidae > Ctenomys > Ctenomys sociabilis. The sequence continues at coordinate 38,898 of PVKA01001345.1, read as the reverse complement.
TAAGCCTGAGGTAGGGTGCTTTCTTAGCATGCATGAGGCCCTGGTTGGATCCTCAACATCGTAAAACAACAACAAAAATATTACAGAAAAACTGGACGAAAAGTTATATGGAAACTCTTCTTTGCATACTTCCTATAAATTTATAAGTTATTTTTCTTTAATGGACAAAAATATCTGAACTGGCATTTCTTAAAAAGATAACACAACTGACCAATAGGATGTGAAATATATGCATCAAATCAATGCAACTCGTTATTATTATGTACTATAACATACACTAAGAAAAGCAACAAAAAGAAATACAATTTAGGATAAAAACCAGAAAACATAACATACCTACTATAACACACCCATTGACCCAGTACTGATACCTGAATACAGGGCCTTTACACTGAGTTACCTCCCAGTCTTCCCACCCTTTTATTTAGTTTTTGAGACTAAGTTACTAAACTCGTCAATTTATGACCTTTCTGGATTAGCATCAAGTGCTGGGATTACAAGTACATGCCACCACACCCAGATAGAACCATCTCACAGATGAAATGCACAGATCTTTGAAAAACATATTACCAGCAAGCCCAAGAAACACATAAGCCAAATAACCTTATTACTAACCAGCAAGCCCAAGAAACACATAAGTCAAATAACCTTATTACTATTAATACAGTTGAATTTCTAAGTTCAAAACCTTTAAAATTTCAGGCCCATATGGCTTCAATGATAAACTCTTACCAAACAGTTATGAAACAATTCCAACTCTACACATGTTCTTACAGAAAATAGAAAAGGAAGAAATGCTTCTCAAGAGTGAGATGAGGCCAACATTATCCAACAATAAAACCAAAAAAATTTTAAGACAAAAAAACCAATATTCTTCACAAATATAAATACAAAAATTCATCAAAAGTTTAACAAACTAAATCCAGTAATATGCATAACAAGAATAATTCTTCATGACTAAAGGGTTTCCTCCGGAATGTAAAGTGGGATTCACATTCAAACATCAACCAACATATTTCACCATAACATTAGAAGAAAAGAAAAAGTATACAATTATACAAAGGAAGGTATTTAACAAAATCTAAAACAATAAGTAAAGATTAAGATGACAGAAGCAAAAATATGGAAAAATGTCAAAAATATGGATAAAGTAACACAATGTCAAATCATGGAATATAATCAAATATAAATCTTATTTTCTTTTTTTTTTCTTCTTTTTTTAACCACATGGTTTCTTTTACATGAGAAGCCCAAAGTATGAATACAGAGCAAAAGAAAAGGCAGCCAGCAGGAGGCAGTGAGCTAGATCTTTCCCAAAATGGAAGGGAAGCAGGAATGGGAGAGAGGAGGGAAAAGGCCGTGAGATGTGTGTGTATGCCAGCTCCATGAGGGGATGTAGGCATTATGCATCACCTGCAAACACGAACTAATAAAACAGAAAAAGAACAAAAGGAAGACCAACCTTCCAAAGGGCTCACCCACATCCCAGAAATGATGCCAGTCCCATAAATCACCGGCTCATGGCTGGCTGATAAGCCCTATTTTTTATACGAGAGTTACTTTCAAGTTAAGTAATTATAAGTAATTAATGAAGAAGTCTTATTTATTTAGATTTAGTCTTAGTAATATCTAATATACCTTCTCATTGTATATTCTGTATATATTTACTAAGGCAAAAATTAAAAACAATTTGTCTATGTTGAAAATACTTGGGTTAGAGATTTGGCCTTGGATTGATTTAAAAAAGGAATCAGAAAAAAATTATAGAAATTTCTAATTTGAGTAAACCTAAAGTGACTAATTAACATATGGATGGCATTATTCCCTGAGAGAAAGCAAGTAAATGACATTCTTTCTTTATCAAGTAATTATAGGAAAGTTGCTTCCCCTCTTCAAACCTCACTTTCCCATAGTATATAAGAAGACATGACAAGTAGGCTTATTCTTAAATTTAACATGTATTTACTAAGACCTTACTATGAGTCAAAGACTTTGCTAAATGCTATAGGCATAGCAATGAGGGAGAGGTACATACTATCTCAAAGAACTTAGGGAAACAAAAAAATACATAAAATATATATCAAGATGTGGTAGTTATCATGGAGGTTCAATTTAACTGTCTTTGTTTTGCCTGGGAATTGGTGAGAAAAGCTTCCAGGTGTATCTGGGTATCCAGGTGTCCCCAGGACCTTGGGGTCTATGTCTGGTACCATACTTCTATTCTGGTATTATTCTACTCTGCTTCCATGCCACCATGAATTAAGTGTATTTGATCAGCAATGCCCTCCCATCATGATTTTCTTTTCCCACCATGATTTTTATGCCTCAGAGCCAGCGGACTATGGGCTGAAACCATGACCCAAATTAAACATCTTCTCCTTCAAGTTGTAGGGATTGCTATTGTATCCAGAAATAGGAAAGCTGATGAACACAAATGGTGTTATGGAACAGGTCTTAAATGGCCCCTAAAGGTCCATATCTTAAAGTTAAAGGCTTAGTTTAACTACACTGGCATTACTAGAGGTAGAGGAACTTTTAGCAAATAGGGTATATGAGAAGGAATAAAATCTCTGGTGATGCCCTTGAAGGGGATGCTGAAATTCACCTAATTTCCTTCTATCCTTTGTATTCTTTCTCCCCTTCCATGCCCCTCCCCTCCTGGCCACCAGGACTAAGCTCTCTCCCATGTGCTCTCTGTCATGGTATCTGCTTTTCCACAACCCAAAGAAATAGGGCCAAGCAACTATGACCTGAAATCTCTGAAACTGTGAGCCAAAATAAATCTTTCCTGTTCATAAGGTGTTTATTTCAGGTATTTCATCACATTGCTGGAAAGCTAACACAGATGGCAATAAAGGTTAAAGAGAAAAATTAGGGAAGAAAGGGAATAGAATATATTAGAGTGGTTTTCAACACAGTTATTAGAAAACAAGATGACTTCTAGGTTCACTTTCAGTTCAAAACTCAATGATTTTCTCCTCTATTGACTAAGCAACATAAACACACACAATGAATCTCTGAACTTGACCTCTTTAAACTCCTACATTTCTATCACCTGACTGTGTGTCACCACTTACATTTCAGAAAAACAGTACTAAACATACATTTTCCATACTGAGACAAAGCATACACAGTCATGTAATGAAATGAGCAATTTTCCAGTCTTTCCTCTTCCTTGGGGTGGAAAACAAGAAAAACAAAACCTAGCAATTTCTCCCTGGATAAAGGTTCTAAAAATGCAGCATTTCTGTGCACTACAGAAAGTATTAAATTTAGTTATTTTTTCTCTCCCTTCAATATATGTATGATATGGAATTTACTCCTTTATGATACTAAGCTATGTGGGTGGTTTAACAGTTTTAAAAATGGAAGGTTTTTCCATAGACAAAACCATGTGAAAGAATTATTGCAATACTTACTGCAGCTGTCATATTCTAAATGTCCAATAGGTGCCAGGTACTACATTACTTTATATATTAGGTCAAATTATGTGAAACTGCTGTTTATAGGCCAAAATCACAACATTATATAATTTGAACTAATATATATATTAATTTCAAATTCCATGAGAATGAAATCTATGTAAGTTAACTGCATTGCTGCTCTTCTATAATTCTTAAATTATCTTCAACAAGCACTTTGCTTTCGTCTGTGAGTATAAATGCCCACTGCCAAGTTGACAATAATTTGTTGCACAATTAAAGCTATTCATAGCCATGTGTCTTATAGAAATGCTCAACTTATTAGTCAAATGTACTATTCTGCTTACAAAGACAGACGCTTCACTCCAAAACTGACAAAAATTTTTCTTTACTGGAAGGAGTATAAAGTAACCCTAAGTTATATCAATATCTTAACTATGCTAATTTATCTTGGAATTTCTATTCCTTAAGAAATAACTCATGAAGGAGACTGTTTCCCAAAAGAGAACACTGTGTACAAACCAGCCTATTATGCTCTATTCAAATACTTTTTAATTCTATTTTTAAAAGTAGATTAGCCCCTATAGTTTATTTATTTTTTTCTCCAGCAGCTATTTTTCATTCACTACATAGTTCATGTTCTGAATTCACATACACAAGACATTAATAAAACAGCCTGTTAATTATCTTCAAAGTAACTTTATGCAATCTGAAGTTTCATCTAACAGAACAAGGCAGGCACTTTGTATTTTACCCTACGAGCAAAAGAAAGGTTATCCCCTAATTCAAATTTCATGAGATGTCTTAGAACAATAACAATGACATCTATCTGAAGTTTTTGGAGAAAAAAAGGAAATCAAGAAGAAAATGATAATTTCTTTAAGGAACAAGAATTTTAAACAGATGAATATATAAAAACTTACCAGCTCATTGCTTGTAGATTTGAGTCTTAGTTTTTCTTCAATTTCCTTTCCAATTTTCTGAACAGTTACCTGAGTCTGTTTAATTGCACACTGGGCTCTATGAAGCCTGGAAATACAAGTTGTAGAAAAATTTAAGTGAGTTAATTATAAACTAAACACAGAGCCACAAACATGAATGATAAACCTAAAAGATAGATGGAATTGTTAATGAACTCAAAATGATTATTTCCCACTTTATATTTACAATAAAACATCAGTGATCACAATAAATCCTAAAATAATAACATTCTAAAACATCCTTTCTATACGTACCTACCTTCCTGTTTCTCATATATTGACAGCTAGAATGAAGAACTCACAGAGTCTGGAAGAGTCCTTAGAAAAAAATCTGGTCAAATGCTACTGTGCAAATGTAGAAAATGAGAAGTAGAGAAATTAAATGAATTTCCAGTTACAAAGAAAGTACTTGTCAAGGCTGATATGAAATATGGGTATTTACAAAGAAAAAAAACAATTCACAAGCAGCTTCAATCAAAGCAGTTAGAACTCTAAAAGTAATTTTATAAAGTTATATAAAAGACAAAGTAACAGCTCTGAAACACTAGGCAAAGGTCTGTACAGTCACTATATTCTTAGTGTGGGCTCTTCAAGGAACACTGAAAAAAAGTTACTTTTCTTTTTTCCTTCAGTCATGGTTTGCTGTGCTTTTTTATCTTTAAATATAGGTCACATATTTCCACACCAAAATACAAATTGTCTTTATTCATAGATTATACAATTGTCATGTGGAAAATTTTCAGAAATTTATAAAACAACTATGTACCAGAACTAATATGTAAATTTAGCAAGGTTGCAGGATACAAGAACAATATACAAATAAAGCAATTCATATTTCTAAATACACTATTAGCCATAAAAATTAGGATACGAAATTTTTTAAGAACAACTTTTATCTAAAAACTAAATCCATACATAGGAATAAAATGAACAGGGGCCGGGGAGGTGGCTCAGTGGAATAAGTGCTTCCCTGGCAAGCGCAAGGGCCTGAGTTCAATCCCTGGTTCCACAAAATAAAGAACAAACTTTGAAAGACCCAACACTGAAATTACATAACACAGCTAAGATTTTAAAAAGTCAAATAAATGAAAAATATAGCACATGCATATGCAGTGTTCAGTAAGACACCAATTTTTCTCAAATGCATCAACAGCTGCATAAACCCAATCAAAATTCCAACAGGCTTTGTTTTTTGTAGAAGCTGATACCAAGCCCTCAATGACATGATTCAGTGAAGAGTAAAGGATAAGTGATAAACATCAGTCATGCTTCAAGGTTTCATACAAAGTTACATAATCAAAATAACATAAGACTGCATTAAGGATTTAGAAAAATAGAACAAACAAGTGATCAAACTAGTCTCAGCTACTCAGGAGGCTAAAGGAGGATGACCTAAGTATAGAACTCAAGGCCAGCTTAGCCAAAGAAGCAAGATCCCCATCTCACAAATCAAACAAAAACAGAACCAGCTCTATCACCATGCACTAAGTTAAAGTCAAAATGGATTAAAGATCTAAACATTAAAACAGAAACACTCAATCTCCTGGAAGAGAAAGTAGGAGGAACTCTTGAAGACATAGGGGAAGGTAAAGAGTTCATGAACAAACATATATTCGCGCAGGAAACACTTGAAAGAATCAACAACTGGGATCAACTCTTCTTAAGGAGCTTCTGCATGTCAAAAGAAATTGTCAACAGAGTGAAAAGACAACCCACAAACTTTGAAAAAAATCCTAACTAATAAGCAATCAGACAGAGGACTACTGTCTAGAATATATAAAGAACTAAGATATAACAGGGCCCTCAAATTTAAAGACCCAATTCAGAAATGGGCATCTGAGATGAATACACACTTTTCAGAGGACGAAATTAAAGGAGCGAATAAATATATGAAAAAATGCTCCACACTGCTAGTCATCCATGAAATGCAAATATAAACAACACTGAGATACCATCTCACTCCAGAAAGAATGGCTATCATAAAGAAATCAACCAACAACAGATGTTGGAGAGGTTGTGGGGAAAAGCAAACACTTCTCCACTGCTGGTGGGAATGTAGACTGGTACAACCATTGTGGAGGTCAGTGTGGAGACTCCTCAAAACAGTAGGACTAGAAATCCCATTCAAGCCGGCTATCCCCCTACTGGGAATTTTCTCAAAGGATCTGAAAACATTGTATCATAGTGATATATGTGCACCTATGTTTATAGCAGCGGCATGTGTGATAGCAAAATCTTGGAAACAACCAAGATGTCCATCACATGAGGAATGGTTGAAAAAGATGTGGTATTTCTATATAATGGAGTATTACTCAGCTATTAAAAATGATAAGTTTGAAGCATTTATACTGAAGTGGATGCCACTTGAACATATACTCATAAGTGAAATAAACCAGACACACATGTGTAAATATCCCATAGTCTCCCTAGTATAATAAGCGAAAAGCAGAAATACAAAAGGAAACATACAACAACAACTAAAATCAATTGAGTCAGATGAGGCAAAGTGAATGGCATATGCTGCATGATACTAATCAGCTTTTCTTCTGGATGGTTAACAACCTAAGTTCACAAATCAGAGTTGGAGAAATAGAAGAGCCACAAGGCCAATATTACTATGACATAACACACTAAAAGTATTACCTGCCATACTATGCATTTTTGGAAACTGCTTGATACTTACTGAGGATGCCTCAGGTCATCTAAAAGGGGCCAACTCTCACAGCTATTTTTCTCATGAGATCATTAACTAAACAACTTTCTCAAAACTCATAAGGAATTCAATAGAAAAGATTATACTCCATTTCTAGTGCCTCTTGCTCTGAATGGGCATGTGTCCTTTATCTACTGTGATATTAATAGTCTTTTTCAGAGGTATCATTAAAAAAAATTTGAAGGGGCCTTTTGTGGTATAGTCCCAGTCTCATTTCCTGATATTCTTTTTGTGTATATATGTTGCTAGGGATTTGAATCCAGCGCCTCATAAATCTAGGCAAACACTCTACACCAATGAGTTACATACTCAGTCCTTTTAAATTCTTCAGTCATGCTAAGTCTCTCAGGCTGGTCTCAAACTTGCAATCAGCCTCTTGACATATTTTACCAGCAGAAATGAACTACTGGCAATTGCCCAAACATATTATGCTATTTGTTGTTTCTGTGTAAGAGCTGTTACATCTGCCTATTAGTTCACCTAACTTTTTAACATGTAAGTTCCTAATTCATTAAAAGAGGCTCTCTGTTTGCAACACACCCAACAGAAAAGGGTCAAAGCTTGGGACTTCCTTTTGAGCAAACACTATACATGTACTCCATATAATTTCACATAGCTTCTGGATAGTACCATGGAGCAAGCCTCAGAAGTGGGGGAAACTATAGCAGTTAGTTGGAGAGGTAGACATTTGGAGCCTGTCCAGTGTACCCATGGGTGATCTGTTAGTAGTCCTAGAAGTAAACACTTTGAATTTCTATTTCCAATAAATTAAAAAATAATAATAAAGAGGAAACTCAAGTATAGCCACTTCTACAACATCCTTTCCTGTCTATACCAGACAAGGTGAAGGCACTCCTCTTTGTTGTTGTGATACCACAACAGTATTATAAAGCCACATTTAACAGTACCTATTTATTTCCTTAGAAATCTGAGAAGAAAAAAAAATCATCTTCTTGCATATATTCTAAGTGGCTCAGTACAGAATTCAGCACAAAGAAGGCACTGAAATTATGTTTCTATTAAATATATAATGTCTAAATATAAAAGCACAGCCCAGAGATTAGGTATTTTTTATTGATACAGTGGGAAATTAACTTAAAGATCAGTTATGTTTTTATACTTATAATTTAAAAATTATACCAAAACAAAATATTACATAAATTAAAGACCATTCAGGTAAGAAAATATGCAATTTTTACTAAAAAGTATAAGTATTATCAATCTATGGAAGAAATCAACAAAATAAGCCTGTTACTTTAAAATGGAGAAAGTGCTGCCTAAAACTTCACTTGTACTATGCAAACAACCTTGTCAAATGGTAAAGACTTTAAAAATAAAAATGATTCATGACCATAATTAATGTATGACTTCAACTATTTGGCTCTCACTGCCCCAGACGCTTTCTGATCTTACCTTAGGGGCTTAAAACACACAGACAGAGTCACATTTCCTCCAATCTTCAGTGTTAACCAAATAGACTTTTAAAGCTCCTACTAGATCAAGACAGAGCTAATAAGTCCCCCTTTCAAATCCAACGGGAGAATAAAATTTTGAAATATTTAAGCTTTTAAAAATAAGGTGGGGCATCCTGATTCCCCTGGGAACAAGGAGGTAAAGGACTGACAAGAAAAGAAACAACTGCTTTACCTCAAACTGGCTAGCTAGTTTTGGAAGAAAGAAATATACACCATCCAGTCATCTGGGTGATTAGTCAGTATGTACAGTAAACTTCCTAGCTTAAATAAAATGCATCAGAATAAGCACAGGAGATCAAGTAGGTAACTGATTAGGCATTGTGGTGGCAACAAATAGATGCACCCCTATCACTTAATAAGGTTTGAGATAGCAATGAATTAAAACTGGGGCCTAATAAAAGCTGTTTGAAGTTGAATATTACTGTGAGTACACAGACACACTAAATAAAAAGTATTATGTGAAATAAAAACTACCATAACCTCACCAAAGAAGTTAGAATACAATTTTTATCTACTTACTATTGATAATATAACATCTGGAATGCTGCGTTCAAACTTAAAATGAACAATAACATGTCAGAACATCTCTAAACAAACAGTGGTGGATAGTTTCTTATGTTGTGGGGAGAGATAAAAAGGGTAAAGTAAATATAGGAAGGACAGGAGTCTGTTGAGACAAACATACACCTTGCCATCAATGGCTTTCTCTATGAAGGAGTTCAGGATTTTTATCCCGAAGGCCTTAGAAAAGCATTAAAAAGTTTTAAGTCAAAAAGGCTTAATTACATCTACCCTTCAGAAACCTCTTTCTTCTTGTAGTGACCTGAATGGAACACAAAGAAAAAAGGCTACAATCAGAAATGCTGATATAAGATTATTCCAACAGTCTAAGCAATAAATAGGACTCTTGTAAAAGTGACAGGAGAGATGGTATAGATTTGAAAAGAGACGGAGAGCAGAAATAAGATTGATGCCTAAAAACAAATTAGCAACCTACCTTTTGGAAGTAGTTTAATTGTATACCCCTTCAAAAATTTTGTTCTCAGGATAGCAGTGTTGGGAGGTGGTAGAATTTTAAGACATGGAACAGTAGGGGGTCTTTAGGTCACTAGGGGTGTGCTCACAGATGGTAGTTCTTAACCAACCCTTTGAGTTGTTCTCTAGAGAGGGCTACTAGAAAAGGAGTTCAGACTGGCCCCACCCAAACTTGGATGCTAGTTTGAGATGTTATCTTTCCTGCCATATAAACTCTATCTGCCATCCCCATGGGATCTTCACCACAGCCTGAATTATATCATCTGGACTTTGAGCCTCTAGACTGTGAGATAAATAAATCATTTTACCTCATAACAAGCCTATGCCAGTATTTCATTAGAGACAAAAAACTGACCAATACAACATTATCAAGAGGAAAGAGAAGGCATCACTTCAGATTCTATAGACATTTCAGGGGAACTAAGGGGACATTACGAATAACTCTATTCCACTTAATTTAGATGAAATAGTTAAACTGCTTTAAAAACCTCAAGTTCCCAAAATAAATGTGAAAATATGGATAATTACCTGTTCAACTGAATTTTATAATTAAAAAAAAAAACTTCTCATATAGAACACTCTAGGTTCAGATAGCTTTCTTTATGAAATTCTAGTATTAAAAATATTTTAAGGAGAAAACACTTGTTTGTTTTATGAGGGCAGACACAGCACTAAAACCAAAACACGACAAGAACATTACAAGAAAAAAATTAACAGACCATTATCACACATAAATATAAATGTAAAACTTATTTACAAAATGTTTTATCAGCATGATAATCATCCGACCTATTTTTTAAAAGACTAAACACATCTTAATTGCTTTTATCTAAACAAGGCAAGGTTGGTAGAACATTTCCAAGTTCAATCAATAACACAATGAAAGAGAAAAAAAGTAGGATTATATTATAAGATGCAAAAACCTTTCTGGCAAAATTATATGCCTGTTAATGATTAAAAACAAAAATTCTCAATGAAGTAGAGGAAAAGTGAAGATTCCTTAGTCTAATGATTTATATTTTAAAAAATAAAATTTTTATTATATTTAAGACCAGGAAAAGGCAAAGACCTTCACCTTCATTACTCAATACAGTACTAGAATAAAAACTACCACAATAATGCAATTTACAAAAACATAAATGCAAAAAAGAGGCAAAACTGTCTATTCACAGATGCTACAATTGCATACATAGAAAAATTCAAAGAAATCTATGAACCAAGTACTAGAATTCACAAAGAAATCTGGCGAACTACAGGATTCTAGAATAGTAAAAACCAACTCGTATTTCTACATAATATCAATGAATAACTAAAAAATACATGTAATAAAGAATGTTAAAGATCTGTACTAGAAACCATGTAAGATTGCTGAGAGACATTAAAGAAATACTAAATAAGTGCAATCAAGCCATGCCATTGACCAGAAGACTTACAATAAGCTAAATCTCCCTAAGCTAATCTATGGAATCAAAGCAATCCATATCAAAGCCCCAATAGAATATTTTTGTGTGTGAAACTGACAAGCTGACTATAAAACTGATATGGACATATAAAAGACCATAAATATGTTAAAGAACAAAACTGTTGGTCTACACTATCAGATTTTACAACTTACCACAAAGATACAGTAATTAGGAAGTCATATAGGAGGGTGGAGGATATAGCTCAGTGGCACAGTACCTGCCTGGCAAGTGTAAGGTCTGTGAGTTCAATTCCTAATATAAACACACACACACATACACACACAATTATAGAAAACTCTAAACAAATGAAATATAACTTAGACTACAGAAATAGACCTATACCTACATAATCAAATTTTAACTAGGAAAAGCAAAGTTTCATCAACAATAGCCTTGAATTAAAATTCCTATAGAAATATAAATACGCTTAACTTCTACCTGACCTTATATCCAAAAATTATTCTTGAGATAGATCAAAAACATTCATGACATTAGGCAAAAAAAAAAAAAAAAAAAAATTCTCCAGGGTGTTCAGAGTCTCACTACTAGATCAGACTTGTAATGATCCACCTATTTATGCCCTCCCAAGAGCTGGGATTACAGGCTTGCGCCACCATGCCCAGCTCAATTGCTATCTCAGTGTGCCCTGGGGGCAGGGACTGAACAGCAGGCCTGGAGATTGAACCCCTGGCCCCTGAGCCTGCTTATTGGTACTTTAATCTGCTGAGCTATTTGGCTGGCCCTCAAAAATTTATTAAGCAGGATTCACCAAAGGCCAGCAGACTAAAGCGCCTGCTTAGGCAGAACTCAGCAGCCAGGTCCGATCCCAGTATACTGTGCTGGCCTGCCCCTAGGGTGAACTGAGACAGCAATTGAAACTAGACATGGTGGTGTGCAACTGTAATCCCAATGCTTGGGAGGCTGAAAACACAAGAATCATTACAAGTCCAATCTATATAGTGAGACCTTGTACCAAAAAAATAAATAACAGGATTCAACAAAAGGCATTAGTCAACCTAGAAAACTAGAGCACAGACTGGAAAAAAACTCCATATGCATATATGCAGCAGACATACATACAAAGATGGAACAACAAAATGCAACCATCCCAATACATGCACATGGGCAACACATTTGGACAAAAATAATATAAAAGACTGAGCACACACATGGGCTTAATATCTAGTAATTTTAAAATTATGAATAGCTATCAAGACAATATACTACCTAATAGCGAGAATTTACAGGTTGCCGGGACTGTGATGGCAAGAAATAGAACAAGTGAAACTTTGAACAGATTTCTGCAAAATTATGTAACTACTCTGAAAACTGTGGCAATACCAAACAAGTTAAATACATACCTCTTCTATCTAGTGCACCACTCATAAGTACAATTAGAAAATGAAAGTGTGTGTTCACAGAGGACACATTTAAGGTATTCAATGGCTTCATTTGTGATAGCATGGGGGATTTAACCCAGAAGTGATCTGCCACAGAGCTATATCTCCATTCCTTTTTATTCTGAGACAGGATCTTATGAGGTTGTCCAGGCCAGCCTTGAACTTGAGATCCTCCAATATCAGTCTCTGAGAAATATATTATTAGTATTATATTATAACAATGTGCCAATGAGCCTGACAAGTATTTGTACAAATTAGTTTATTGTTACTACAAGGAAATGCTCAAGGCAGCTATCTTAGGGGGAAAAAAAGAGGTGTATTTTGCTCAGCATTCTGGAGGTTCAGAGTTCAAAATTCAGTATGGGGGCATAATGTGAGCAGTAGGAAAAGTCACATCATAGAGGGAGCATGTATAGAAGCAATCAGTCACACCTCGAGAAAGTAGAGAATTGCTCCTCCTAGAACTACCTCTTAATGAGAAATACTGATAAATCAAGAGGAAGATCTCTTCCAAGGGATGTGCCCTCAATGACCTCCCCTAAACTCTCTTAAATGCTCCACTACCTCCCAGTATCATCACCTGAAGTTCTATGGACTCTTTGTAGACACCTAAATCATATTCAAATCATAAATGTGTTCTTATTAGCTTTAATGACCAAAGAGTGAAAATAACTTATATGTCCATTAGCAGAATAATGGCTAAGCAAATTATGATACATTCATTGGAGAAAATACTACTCAGCAATGGAAAACAATAAACTACAGATATACAACACGGGTAAATTTCAAAAACTATATGCTGAACAAAAGGGACATGAAGCCACAAGAATACACTGTATTACTCTGTAAGAAGTTCAAGAACAGAAAAAAAAAGTATTTGATGCAGCTAGGATAGGAGTAAGTATCAGAATGATTGGCAAAAGGGCATGACAGTGGATAGTGAAATAATCCTATACTTTGATTTGAATGATGACATGGCTGTGTATATTTACCAAAATTCATTGAACTGTAATTCTCTGTTTTACTGTTTATAAATCTGACTGCAAAATTAGTCCAAGTTTTTTTTTTTGGCAGAACTGGGGATTGAACTCAGGCCCTTGCACTTGCAGGGAAGCACTTATTCCACTGAGCCAACTCCCCAGCTCCCTGACTGCAAAATTAAAGAAAAAAATTCTGTGGCATCTTAAAGAACCAGTAAAATGTACTGAGGTGGGAAACAGGAAAAGCAATGTGACAAATTCTATTTTCAGACCGAGATGCCTATGCAACATTTACAAACAGGGTGGAAGACAAGATGAATATTGTACATGGGTCTGGAGCTTGGCAGCCATATCTCAGCCAGAGATAAAAATGTGGCCAACATTAGCACACAGATGCTAATAACTTTATGAACCATTACAACATTTTAAAACTCTATTCGCACTCTGAGGATAAATGAGATCACCTTGTAAGACTATGAGAATGGAGACAACAGAACTTAAAACAGAATCCAGAAGAACATCAGTATTTAAGGGATTATAAAAAAGAAAAGAAAAAAAGTAATCAAAATGTGCAAAGAATTCTGAACAAGATTATCCAGAGAAACAATATCTGGGAACTGAAGTCAAAGAAATCAAATGTCTCAAGATCAAGTAATGTAAAACATAGGCAGTTATTTACATATTTAGCAATAAGGATCTGATTTAAAAAGCTATTTCAAAAATTCTCTCAGGCTTTCACAGAGAGCAAATTGGTCAAGTAATGGCCGTTACTCATCCAGATAGCTGATGCTGACAAAGGATCTACAAATTGCGGTAGAGTTACAGGATAAATCCTGAGGGTATTTGACTGACTTTGTCAGATACAAAAGCTACATTTCTCGTTATATAGGTCTTGGTTTATCTTGGTCTCAACCATCCAGAAGAAAAGTATAAAATCAAGATATATATAAAGTAAAGCCATATTAATATGCTGAGCTGTGGAAGGCTCAAGTCAACAACTTCTGACATTGCCAGTCCTGCGGATAACACACTACTATTGTGGACTGTTGCACTGTGCTGGATTCATGCACCTATATATAGTATTTAGATGCCAATGGAATACTGATCTCTGACAGGACTAAACAAAAAAAGGGGTACAAAGGAAGGACCATTTTGTATCTGTATATACAGAATAGTTAGGATAGATATACAACTACTTTTGCTTAATTCAATGAGAAGATCTGTACTAATAGTTTGGACAGGATATCTTGTATGCTTCTGGTACTATGTGGACAACCACTAAGAAAATAACAATGTACAATGTATTCATTATTGAAACTGTCCTATCAATCAGCTTTGAAAAAATGAAATAAATAAATAAAAAGCCATTTCAGATCTGTTCGCCTTGCTGCCATCTTTCACCAGGTCATCAACCTTCTAGGATAGACGGCTTCTCAACTTACTCTTCTCAATTCACTCTCTACTTGGTACCAAAGTACCCCTGTTCTTCATTTACTCAGTTATCCACTGTAGTTTATTTGTCCATTTGTCTACTATAGCTTCTACAACATGTGCTTTCTAAAGCTTTATCCATTTATCTATAACTTCGTATTAAATATATTACTATGGTATCATAGCACTATGCAACAATCTTTATGGTAAAAAGGAAAATAGGACATAAAGACTAAACACTGCCCTAAGCAGCAACATAGTGCAGGACTACATATTTCTTTTCTCAAGACTAAAAAAAGAGATTTCAAAAGTTCTCATCCGATCGCCATTACAAAGGTTTTGGCACATGCTGAAGATTAAATTCGTTCAGAGGTAACTAGAAATATCACAGTCTACAAATTTATAATGTAAAAGACTAGCACTGTCTGTCTAACACATAACCATTTAAGGTCTTCAGCTCTAACTTTCAGATACTCTAGGCCAGTAGTGGTCAATCTTTTAGAGCTTTCAATGATACAAACAGACTACTGCACCACACATGCCATAGGTTCACCACCACTACTCTAGGCTCTTTGACAGAGTTTCACTGCCTTCACAGCTCTTTTCACTACATATGTACATGTATCTAAGGTTAATTAATATGTTGTCTATGTACTTCTAGTGATGATAACAATACCTTCCATTAATAAAAAAGATTTTTCAAGTTACTAGAAAAGCTGTGACTTGTAAAATTTTTCACATCACATATAATTTTCAATGTATATTTTAGTATTCAAATAAATCTCAACTCTATGACAGTTAGAAGTCACTACAGTGCCCCAGAACTCTTCACTGACAGCCAAGTCACACAATACTAGTACCTGCCTTTTTTTCTCACTCACCCTTCCTAAATATTAAGTCATGTGAACCACTTGATTCTTTCCCTATGTGCTTACACTTACCTAAATCATTTCATTTCCTATTATTCCCAACTCCAAACACTCCAGTGCAATATTAATATAGTCTTCCTCTTTCTAATTGCAGCCCTCTTTAATCAAACAAATATTCTTCCTAAAACACAGGCTTCAACAGTATCCTATAGAAAATCACAACACTGAAATAGGACAAGAGATCTTTCAAGTCATAGTGAATCAAAATTAAAAATAACAATAGGCAAACAGGACTCTTTCTATAAAAAGCAAAAAGGAATCTGTGTTAAAACTATCACCAATTGGATTTTTTTGCTTAAAGACAATCCCGTTCTATTTAATAACCAATTAAAATGTCTTTCATTTTAATGGTAATTCAAAATTCAACAAAATATAGGCCAGGCTAATGATATTTATAAAAATATTAGGGCCTAATATTACTTACCACATAGTATACATTTATTTACTAATCATTAAACTTGAAACACATACTCTACAACACTCATACATTTTGAACATCATCATTCTCTTACTTGGAGACATAAGAAAACTGAAGTTCATACACAGTCAAATCAGAATTCAAACTCAGATATAATCTTTATTGTCACTCTATTTTCCACCCACAAACTAGCATTCCCAAACTAATTCTTCCATCTTTACCTCCACCAACTTCAACATAGTAACACACTGTATATTAAACGCAATTTTAGTTTCCAAGGAGTTTTTTTCTCAGACATTTTCATTGGGTTCACCTTTATAACTATGTGAGTTCCAGTTTGGTACCCTTTCAACCATACTAGGTTGCTGTCATTTTTTTCCTATTATTTTACTATTCTATCACAGTACACCTGATACCTCAACTGAATGCTTTCATTCTACTATTTTTATATTTATAGTAAGATAAAAAATTATGATGCCCCAAATTCCCACCCTCTTGTATACATGCCCTTACAATGCCCTCCTCTTAAAATACAAGCAGAATTTGTAAACATTGGAGAATACTATATTGCTTGTGGGTTATGCTCTTTCACAAGGTGAAGGGATTTGGGGGATACAGATCAGTGCCAAGTTAGCTGATTGTGAGTTAATCAAAAGGGAGATTATGAGGTGAGGGAAACTAAATGATGTTTCATCAACCACCATTCATAGATTGAGGTCCTACCTACCAATAAGACAATATTTGGAGATAGACAGGGTCTTTAGAAGTGTTATGGTTGGTGTCTAGCTGTCCCCCCAAAGTCTCATGCAATTATGGGACAGACTTTTAGAGTTTGTGATTAAATCATGATCCAGTGGGATTATGGGTATGAGTGCTGCTAGGATTATGGGTATGAGTACTACTCCCAGCCTGGTGCCAGTAGCCTGAATGCAACTTACGGAAGACAGACTTCCACTCTGTAGCCATTGTTGCCACTGCTCCTCTCCTTTTGTTCTCTGCTATCTGCCGTGAGCCACTCTGCCTTGGAGCCGGCTGAGTAACTATAAGCTAAATAAACCTTTCCTTCCTTCATTTCTCGTGTCAGGTATTTGTACCAGCAACAAGAGAAAATTGAGACAAGAAGTAATTAATACTAAATGGGATTATAAGAGAATGGTCTTAATCCTAGAACATTATAAGAACAGGCAGCGAGAAATGACTCCCCTCTCTCACCTCCTCTATTCATGCACCAAAGAAAGGTTGTGAGGTGAGAAAGCAGCCATGCAGAAGATGGAAGAGAGTGCTCACCAAAACAGAACCATGATATCTTGATCTCAGAATTCTTATCTTCACATCTATGAGAAAATCTATTTCTGTGGTTAAAGCCTCCAGGTCTATGGTATTTTGTTGTTGGAGCCCAAGCTAATACATTGGATCTCACCTAAAGAGGTCAGCCCTTATAAGGGACTAGCCCTTTCTCAAAGAAGTGACTGAAAGTATGAGAGGGCCTACAGGACAGCCCACACAGCTAGGTACTGTGAGTAACTTCCATGGAGTTGACAGCAACCCCAGAAGACAACCTGCAAAAGAGCAGGGACTTAGTCCTATGAATTATTACAGACATGAACTGGGCCAACCACCACATATGCTTCAAAAAGGTCCCTGAGCTTTGGAAAGCAATGTAATGTGATGCTGACACCATGATTTTAGTCACATGTGAAAAATGAGCAGAGAGTTCATATCCCAAATATCATACATGGATATTGTTTAAGCCACTAAACCTGTGGTAATTCACTATGCAACCACAAAAAGCTAATAGTCTTTCAACTCACATTTCGTCTACTCTTCCTCAAGGCCAGGTCAAATACCATTTCTTTATGACTTCTTTTACTAGTATATTACCATATTAGTTGCAATAACATCTATACTTCATAAATCTTTATTCTAATCCCTTATTGATATGATCAACATAACTTTAAATTGATTCCTTCATTCTGAGTACTTACCATTCTGCTAACAGTTGAGTCTAGTATTAAAAAACAAACCTTGGATAGTCTTTTAGCACCAAGAACACATTATTTACATATTCATATAATACACATTTACTGAATGATAAACTATTGGCCAAGTCTTGTGTCAGGTAGAAATGTAAATATCAGAGATATCTCATCTTTATAAGACCTAAGCTTTATAGAGAACTAGGTATGTAAGCAATTGCAGCACATTATATGTTATAATCGTGGTATATATAGGGCAATAGCTAATGGGTGGAGTTGAAAGAAATTGAAGGGTTTCTGGAGAAAGTAAGAAATGAACTGACATTAGAAAACAAGCAGGAATTAGCTAGACAAAGATATTCCTATAAATTTTTTTTTAAAAGTACAAAAATGAGGGGACTGTATCACAACATTTTTAAACCTGAAAGTGACTTATCAAGGCTGGAGTACATGGTCTTATAAATGGTGATGGCTAAGAAATGAGTGTAAAAGGTAAGCAGAGGTCAGATCTGTGAAAACCTGGCACATAAAGCTATGAAATTGTATTCCCAAAGCAATGCAATAAGTTTAAGACTGGGAGACCCCAGTTTATATGTTATAAACTTTAGACTACTTGGACTGCAAATGTGAAAAGACCAGAGTACACACTAGAAACAAAACAGAAGCAGAGTCATTTTGAAAGAGGCGGAATTCATTAGAAGCTTGGGAAATACCCTTCTATTTGAGTTGTGGCTCACTCTCAATAAAACAGGAAGCGCCACTCTATCCAGATCTGGTGTCATGTTCCACTCATTTATTTACTGACTAACTTTTTCTAGCATTGGGTCCCACATCCTGAAAACCTGCACTTCTATTTCATTACTGTTAGTGTTCATGCACTTCCTTGTGCTATCTTGTACACACAGGACTTCAGTAACAGACCTTCAATAAATGATTTCCCTCTTCTCTCTGAGAAATATGGAGGCACATATCTTTCCCTCATGGCATAGTATACAATAAAAAACAAGTTGACTATTTTAAGGGTTATTGTTCTATGAAATATTTGTTCATTGATAAATTTATTTGTTCCTATAGTATGTCAAACAGAAAAACTGAAGAGGCCTGGGAGATAGCTCAGTAAAATAAACACCTGCCTGGCAAGTACAAGGTCTTGAGTTCAATCCCTGGTCCAAAAAAAAAAAACTGGAAAACTGCCTTGAGAACATTTTGTGAAGTCTGAAAAGTAGAAGGGCCTATCACTTCTCATTCCAGATACTATATGTCTGTCAACATTACTCAAAATATTTTATGGTAGTCATATCCCAATTATTAACATCCATTTGACTGAGGACTTAAGGTTCTATGTATCTTTTAATAAGGCTCTTGCCCATATGGTAAATCTCCTTCCTCACAGTCTTATAAGACTATATCCTTGCCTCAATTAAATTTAATCTTGAAATTTAAGATTTAAGAACACATATTCCCCCTTTTAGTCACAAGAAATCCTCTTATATGCTAATTGCATTATGTAAAAACCACCTCTAAAAGCTCCACATTATCATCACATTAGCTTACTAAGTTTTCTGTATCTTTGTTCAAATGGTTTAGATTGTCACGTCCTAAAACAAGAACATCTTTCTAGGGCCAAAGATGTAGCTCAATGGTAGCAAGTGTGAGGTCCTGAGATCAATTCCTGGTTTAAAAAAGAAAGAACATCTTTTTAGTTCACTATTATATCCCTAGCATATTGTTCTGTTTCTAACATTTAGTACTTAATAAATATTTGGCAGTTGAGTAATTGGACATAATGAACAACACTAGATTAAGAACAACAAGAGAACTGTACCATGCTACTAAAAATTTCCCATTATGTTGATAGCAGATCATTAAGCAATTATCAGTTTACCTATCCTTTGTCTTAACTCATACATCATCTTGTGCCCAAAGCTATGTACACCCTTGTCAAATACCTTACTGGAGTTATCTGTATCTTCAACTCTAATTGGCCTTTCAAAATGGACACACTGTTCTGAGGTAACTTGTTCTTGGAAAATGTTCATTAAAGGAGATAGGATTTAAACTGCAATTTGAAGTTAGGGCAAGCAAGCAGGCCTTTAATTATCTTTATGCAAGATAATAGCCATTTAGGGCATTGAAAGTAGCTTTTAAAAGTCATTAACAGTCCCTGTGAAGAATGTTATCATTATGGACATCTAAAATATACCAATAAAATGAATTATAAAAGAAACATAAATAAAAGTCATTAAAAGAGAAGAGTGCATTTCACGTTCAGAACAAAAAGTAGGTGATGTACTAAAAGAGAGTGCATGTGAACAATGTTATGAGATGCAAGCAGGAAAGGTTGATTACTGTCACAGTGTCTAAGAAATTGCAACTTTACAGCACCTATAGAAGTCTCTGACACATGAGAATCTTTCAAATATTTGTTGATTGCTCATTAAATATGAAAAGTTTCCCAAAAGACCAGGAGTTTACCCTAAAGCCTACTTCTACATTCCTCTGTCTAGACTTTGCACATTGTTGAGAACACAGTCAAGACAAAAGGCTATTGCTACTCATAAAATGAACATACTTTTATGGAAAAGTAAATGGTAGCATCATGGGTGGGAAAGTTCTATTAAGGAGTTGGTAGGTGGTGTGAAAGCATGTGATAATGGGTATGTCAGGTCTAACCACAAAATATTCTCAAAACTAGTAAATAATACTGATGAAGCAACAGTTATAGAACAATAATCAACTTTACGCATTTCCAATTTACAACTCAAATAACTAATTTCAGGCAAGAAAAACCACATCTGGCATAAGAACAGGCTAAATCACTCCCAGATTTTTTCATAATATCATCCATGTGAATTTAACAAGTTTAATTTAAAATGTATAATAAACATGCTTGAGGAAGTACACATAAATGTATTTCAGAATTGGAAACAAAAAAGGGGACAAGCTACAGATACAGACAAGATTTTTTATTTAAAAATACATACTATATATAATTTCATATCAACAATCTTTTTAAAACAAGTAGTCTGTGGCAAATAGTAAATAATCATATTATCTCAATAAGTGACTGAAAACTTGAATATATCAAAAACTTCAAGGAAACTAAAAAGATAATCAAAGCAGAGAAAGAAGCACCACAGCCCCTGACGGTTTTTTGTTTTTTGTTTTGTCTTTTTGAGACAGGGTCTCACTATGCAGTTCAGGCTGGCCTTAAGCTCACTTTGTAGCTCAGACTGGTCTCAAACTCACAACAATCCTCCTGCCTCAGCCTCCCGAGTGCTGGGATTACAGGCAGGCGCCACCATGCCTGGCTCCCCTGACAGTTTTATAGGTTCTATGAATGTTCATCCTTTCCAAAATGTATGTTGAACCTAAGTGCCACTTTGACTACATTGAAAGATGTCAGAGCCTTTTGGGTCTTGAGGGATGTGCTCTCAGGAATGGATTAATTCCACTGTCATGGGAATGGGCTCATTACGAAAGGATGAGCCTGACATTTTTCTATGTGATACATATATATAGGGTAAGAAGGCCTTAGAAATATTCTGATGACCTTGACTTTAGATCTCCAAGTCACCTGAATAGTGAAAATAAACTTATATTCATTATAACTTTTTCTGTCTCAGCTATCTGATTATAGTAGCACAAAAGAAACTAAGACAGAAAGCTGATAGCAGAAGTGTGGTGTTGCTGAAACTTATCTGTAACAATGCAGAAAAATCTTTAGAATTGGATGATGGGTACAAACTGGTAGAATTTGAAGAACAAACTAGAAAAAGCCTGGACTGCCATGAATGGAAAGTTAAAGGTGATTCTGGTTAGAGCTCAGAAGAAGAGAGATGTATAAACTTTCTTAGAAAAGTGGCCATGAACAACATGCTGGCAGAGGGCGGGGAGATGGCTCAGTGGAATAAGCGCTTCTCTGGCAAGTGCAAGGACCTGAGTTCAATCCCTGATTCTGCCCCCACAAAAAATGCTGGCAGAATATGGACAGTAAAGACAGCTCTAATAAGGCCTCAAATAAAAAATGGAAAACAAAGTATAGTACTGGAAAGTGGAAGAAAGACCATCTTTCTTATCAAGCAGCAAAGAAGTTGGTTGAATTGTGCCCAAGCCACATTAAGTTTTTGGGGTGATTTGCTAAGTCATGACTGAACACCAAGTGTAAGAAGACTCATCCATAGTAATGATAAGAAAAAAGAAACAAAAAAGTCATTTGCAAACAACATTCTTACCCAACTGTTATGGATTGTGTCTGGATGCCCCCCCACACCAAGCCTCCTTCCGTCATGGAGGCAGATTCTAGAGTTTGTGACTAATTCACGGTCCAATGCTGGCTATGAGTGCTTTACCTGCCCTGGGTTGGAGAGCCTGCATACAATATAAGGGAGGCTAAGAGGCTGCTCTTTCTGGGACCCCCTTTTTGTACTTGCTCCTTTTGCTGTTTCCTGCCACCATGAACTGTTGCACTCTTTCATGTGCCACTCTGCCTTGGAGCCATACAAATATGGACTGAAACCTCCACAAACTGTGATCTAAACCCTTCTTTCTTTAACTTTGGGTGCCAGGTATTTTGTCTTAGCAACAAACCAACACACTACCTTACACACTGAAATCAGGGAATATAGGAAAAGCAATGTAAGAGTAATAAGCTAGAATATCTTATGGAAGAACTATTTAAACAACAAAGTAATGGGGTTGCTGTGTGATTTCTTTAAACCATGTATTGTAAAATGCAAAGGAAGAGAGACAATTTAAAAATTGGAATTTGCCATTCCATAAGAGGAAAACAAAAATATAAAAATTAAGGGGAATGGAAAGCCCTCAGGCTAGCCATGTTAAAAAAATATATATGTATATGTATATATATGGGACAGAGTACCTAAAGCAGTGTGGTCAAGCAACTACTGCATAAGGAGGTTAGTGTAGACAGATGGAAGCTAGGTGCTATCTACAAAGACAAGGGGAGAAAGGCATTTAAAATGTCTCCACTGATGTAATGTCTATTGGAGCCATTGGGGTTAGGCCATTCTCAAAGACTTCAGTACTATGCAGCTGCTAGTGTACAATATCAGCCAAAGAAAGCTGCAGGCACAGAATTCCAAGCAGTGAGACTTGCTCCATAAACTGAACCTGGTGAAGCCATAGAGGCAGGGCTACCTGAGGCCCTGGGAGCCCAACTTCCACCCCAAGATGTCTACATTGAGTTGAACAATTATTCTCCAGCCTTAAAATTTAGTTCTATAAACTGGGTACAGTGGTACATGCCTGTAATCCCAGCACCAGGGAGGCTCAGAGCATCACTAAAAGTTCAAGGCCAGCCTGAGACTCTGCCTAAACAAGGACAGAGGGCGTTAGTTCTATGAACTACTCACCCTGCTCTGTTTTAGGCTTGCCCCTTTCTGCTTTCCTACTTGTTTCTTCTGGAACAGGAATGACTTATGTATGGTTGCCCCACCATTTTATTTTCTAAAAACCACATAACTTGGCACAATTTATAAACTGACACCTAGGAGGAGGTTTGCCTGAGAATGAATCATATATTGAGTCTTACCCACATCTGATTTAGATGAGACTTTAGATTTTTGAATTGATGCTGGGATGAGCTAAGCCTTTGGAGGATAATGGGAAGAAATAAATGCATTTTGCATGTGAAAAAGACAAGTACTTTAAGGAGATGTGGAGGAAACACTCAGATTTCAATATGTCTCAGGTATTGTTACAACAGCACAAAGACTAAGGTAATCAGTGATATACCACTTAATTTTAAATTATATATATTTTTTCCAATCATGGGAAAATATAGAGAGCTTCTTAATTCATTTTTTACTAGTACAACCCTTACCAGTTTTCATTTGGACAAAGATACACAAAAATAAAACTATAAGCTAGTGGTACTTATAAAGAACTGCAAAATACTAACTATATCAGCAGATCTAACCAGACCTGTTTAAAACAAAAAGAAAATCATAGGCAAATAAAATTTATCCCAAGAATGTAACAATAATTTAAACTTAATTAAGACTGTGTAATTGATACTTTAGGCACAGCCCTTAAATGTCCTGGAAACTCCTACTTCCCCTCTCTAACTACTCACTCTGAGGGGAAAAATCATATTTACGAAATCTGACTACCCTGAGAATGCCATGTGTAAGGAAGCTCAAGCTAGCTATGTGGAAAGAGTGGAAAAATTTCGAAAGTGACAGATGGATGCCATGCCAGCCTGCTCTGCTCTCATCATTCCAGCTAAGCCATCAAATGTGTGTGTCTGGATGACTGCAGCTCTCTGAAATTGCACGAGAGGCTATTGAACACATCCAGCTAAATACAAGTCACCTACAGACATGGGAGGCACCAAGAAAGTGTTGTTATAAACTACTGAGACCAGGCGATAGAAGGACAAAGAGCAAGAGCCTGAATAAACTGAAGGCCAAGACCTGGATAAACTGAGATGAGCCTCAGAAAACTGGAGTGCAAAAGACAAAAAAAATAAATCTGCACTCCAGACTTCAAAAGCCTGGCAACAGTGGCAATTGCATTTTTATACATCTGTCAGCTACTGTCATTCACCAAAGACTACATAAAAGCTTTTAGATTTAGATGCCTCTGAGGTATCTTCCCTTGAAACTTGTCTTGACTAGCAGAGCTTTCCTTTTGTTCCTTCCAACAAGCTATATAGAGGGTTCTATTCTGCACTGCTGTCCTGTCCACTACATTCTTCCATTGCCCTCAGGACAAGAACCCAGTGGGAGAGAACTGGTTACACTACTAAGTTTCTGTGGGTGGTATGATACATCATAATGCAACATCCAATATGAGAAGACTTACCAATACTAATAAGATGAGAAAAAGAAACAAAATTGTCATTTATAAACAGTATTATAAACAGTATTTTGTGGTGCCTTATGCACCACAAAAGAGTCAACTAATTAAAGCTGGGAAAAGGACTACATGCCTATGATCCCAGTTACCCAGGAGACTGCATCAAAAGAATTGCTTGAATTCACAAGTTCCAGGCTAGCCTGGAAAATACAATGAAACCCTGACTCTAACACAGACAGAGACAAAGACACACAGACAGACAGACACACACACACACACACACACAGACATGGACACAGACAGAGATACAAAGAAAGAGGAAAGAGAAACAGAGAGAGAGAAAGCAAGGCAGGGCAAGAAGAGTGTGTGTGTGTGTGTGTGTGTGTGTGTGTGTGTGTGTGTGTAGAGAGAGAGAGAGAGAAATGTCAGCCAACATGCATTATCTTGAATGCTTTGAATTTCAAGAGTTTATTAACCATTTGTGGTACACTGAACAGACTATCTCAATCACACTACTTCAATTGGTGAAACTGAGGTACCAGGTACCAGCGCAAATTTTAATTTCATTACCACAATGAAATTTGACTACTGGCCATTTGGCTTTGCTTTGAATTGTGGCTATCAGAGTATCTTTAAGCAGATTATAAATCTCAAGATCTTAAGCTAAATCTTGAGAGTACTTGCAAGAAAGATAGGGCCAGCAAGATACTTCAGTGGACTGGGGTTCAATCCCCGGTACCACATGTCACACTGGCCCCATCCCAAGTGTACTGAGTCAGACAATGAGACTGGACATGGTGGAGCATGCCTGTAATCCCAGTGCTGCGGAGGCTGAAAACAGGAGGATCACTATGGGGAGGCTAAAAACAGAAAGATCAACGTAAGTCCAAGCTTCCTAGTGAGACCCTGTACCAAATACATAAAATAAACAACAAAATAGAAAGATAGGGCAAGGGGAATATTTGAACCAACCTATATGTATTCCTGTAATATATTTTACTCCATAACTCTCAAGGCTCATCAATAATAACCTATCAACTTAATCCTGTCTACCCTACCAAATCAACATTTCTAAATCTGAATTTCACTGTCTTACACTGCATAACTTCAAGATGGTCCTTTAGCCCTTTGTGTATGCCTGTAATCCCAGGCTCTGGAAGCAAGGTAAAAGGATTACAAATTCAAGTCCTCCCTGACAATTTAGTACCCTGTCTCAAAATGAAAACTAAACAAAGAGCTGGGGATATAGCTTAGTGTGAAGGTCCTGAGTCCAATGTCCAGCTGGGTAGAGGGGTGGGGTACAGCCCTGCTCTAACAGAATCTTCCTACTACGCTTACCTCCTCCTTCATCCATAGATTATGCTCTTATCCCTCTTCACACAACCTCCAAACCCTTCTGCTAAGTGCCTTCTTCATCACTTCCCTAAAAATTTTGAAGTCAAATGATTTCTCCATTTTCAAAACTATTGCTATTCTCTTATTATCTGATTATGAAATTGTTTTATTTTTCATAAAATAAAAACAAACAAAAGTATTACGTATTAGTTTTAATGTTCACAAAACTACAGCTATTCAATCATCATACATACCATGAAGTTCAGCACTTGAGTATCACCTTGTTCCTACTTTTTTATGTACTAAATCTTATTAAACTAGATAGATACAAAGCTTCTTGTACACTTTGCTTGCATCGTCCTTTCCATAGCACCTAAAAAATGACTGTTCATTTAGCAAGTGTTTATCCTACTTCATAAATTTGAAATCAGTTTTAAAATTTTAATTTGACATTTTTAAATTAACTGAGTTTATAAGACGAGTGCTTCAAAAGAAATTACTGAGTTTGGCTAAATACTAACGAATGATGAGCACTTGTACAGCTTACATTCTCCCACGATGAAGTCACTGCTATGTGGAGAACACAAAGAGAAGCCATCATTACCACATCTACCAGAAGGCCAAAGGTTCCACTGCAGATGTGAAGGTTAAAAGAGAGAATATATTTAATTCACAGTAATCACAACAGCAATGATATTTATTTCAAGGTTAAAAATGACCATGTATCTCAAGAAACTCAAAGAATCATACTAATAAATATAGCAAATTGCAGGCCAGCCAAATAGGTCAGCAGATTAAAGTACCTGCCAACAGGTGCAGGGCCTGGGGTTCAATCCCTGGGCCTGCAGTGCTGAACCTGTCCCCCAGGGTGTACTGAGATGATAGTGGAGGCTGGGTGTGGTGGCGCCTGCCTGTATTCCCAGCTCTTGGGAGGCTATAAACAGGCAGATCACTGTGAGTCGGATCTAGCAGTGAGACCCTGAATACCCTGTAGACCCTTCCCTAAAATACAAAAAAAAAAAGCAAATTGCAACAAGTTTATTCAAGTTGTTCTTTTAAAAAAAAACAAAACAACTTTTTGAAATGAGTTCTTTAGTTAGTTTCTAAAGACTGGCCTAAAAAAAAAAAAAAAATCAATCCTCCTGTCTCAGTTTCCCAAAAAGATGGGATTACATGTGGGAGTCCTTGGACTTGGCTCAAGTTCCTTTGTGAAGACTATGAAAACTTTTCATAAAGAACTGGGAATGAAGCAATAAGATATATTTAAGTTTATCAGGAAAAAACAAAGGATGGTCATCCAACAATATGGATATGTTCAGGATTGTTTTCCTTTTCTCTTAAATCTAATTTATTTTTTAGAATAGTATTTTGATTATAGTATCAAAAATGAATCTTCAATTAGTATCCCACCTTTTTAATATATCTTGTACTCTGAATTCTAGTATTCATCATTTCTTTTTATTATCCTTTTCTTGGGATAATAAGCAAGTTCAAGGCCAGCCTGCATTATATATCACAAATTACATGACCAAATTTTAGGCCCTTTCATGTTGCTTTCTCCTTATAAAAAATTACATGAATTCAGAGAAAAGCCACCTTTTCCAGGATTTTGCATTCTCCAGTTGTGATCATAAAATAGCCAATGCAAGGGTTTCTAGTGACTTTCCATCTGACCCTGAGGTTCTGGCACCTAAAATCTCCAGAACTACAACTTTGGGTACAAGCTTTTCAGAGAACTCAACTATAAAAAATATTTCCTACATTTAGCAGTCATATTCTATACCTCTCCCCTGGGGAAAAAAAAAAAAAAAAATCAAATTACAGGCAAAAATAATGATTAATTAAAAAGAGGCTTTTTTTTTTTGGTAAGGGTCTACAGGGTGTTCAGGGTCTCACTACTACATCGGACTCATAGTGATCCACCTATTTACAGCCTCCCAAGAGCTGGGATTATACGCATATGCCACTACGCCCAGTCTCAATGGCCATCTGGGGGAGCAGCACAGCAGGCCTGGGGATAGAAACCCAGGCCTCCACACCCTTGCAAGCACTTTAATACACTGAGCTATTTGGCCAGCCCTCAGAAGGAATGTGTGTGTGTGTGTGTGTGTGTGTGTGTGTGTGTGTGTGTGTGTGTGTGTGAGAGAGAGAGAGAGAGAGAGAGAGAGAGAGAGAGAGAGAGAGAGAGAGAGAAGTTTTTTTGAAGAGAAAACACATTTTAAGACATTTTAGCTGGATATAGTGGCACACACCTGTAAACCCAACAGTAGGAGGCTAAGACAGGAGGATCAAAGTGAGTTCAAGACCAACCTGGATTACATAAGCAAGTTCAAGGCCAGCATGCATTATATATCACAAGACCCTATCTCAAAAACAAAACAACAAACAAAAGACTTTTTTAAAAAGTTTTTCAAGACAAAATATCCCAGAAAAGTCCTAATTTCCAGAGAAATTAATAATGAAGATATGAACAAATATATATAATAAGAAAAAAATTGGATAGAAAGAATTGGTTTCAGCCATGCTCCTGAGGAAACCCATACATAGGTAGTTTACAGAAGCACAGTAAGGTGGGCAATTTTTGTTTTGTTTGAGGAACCAGGGATTGAACTCAGGCCCTTTTGCTTGCCACGGAAGCGCTTATTCCACTGAGCCATCTCCCCAGCCCTAGGTGGGCATTTTTATGGAGTTTGTTACCCAATGTAGTTACATCTTTTTTTTGGCAGAACCAGGGATTGAACTCGGACCCTTGAACTTGTCAGACAAGTGTTTATTCTACTGAGCCATCTCCCCGGCTTGTTACCCAATGTAAATCAGCATTTCATTGAGAAATTCAGGCTACCCCAAACTTATCAACTGAATTAAATGATATGGTTGTTAATGACATAACTGAAAAATAACTTTTGTCCCAAGCTATTTTTTAAAAAATGAAAACAGTTCAGAATGACAGATAATCTAAAAACTATCAGAACATCTATCAGATTCATGCTATATAATACAAAATCATTTATTTTCAATTAGGATCCATAATAGTTAAAACAAAAATTGCCTAGAAACATGGAAAAGTAGAAAATATAAACAGAACTTCTTTTAAAAGGTAGGATTTTTTAAATAAAAATGCCTACTTGTGCAAAATAAGTAATTTGACAAATTTTGAATTTTATAAATATAAAAATATAGTACAGTGGGTTAAGAGGATAGGCTATGGTTGGGCACAGTATGCATGCCTGTAATCCTAGAACTAGAAAGTTGAGACACGAGGATCATTTCTAGTTCAAGGCCAACCCAGTCTACATACAGTGAGTTCAAGGCCAGTCAAAAGTACATAGTGAGATCCTGCTTCAAAACAAACAAACAAATGCCTACCAAATGATGGATAAAGATGTGATTTGTTTGTTTCTTGAAGGTAGTTTTTTTTTTTTTTTTTAATACAGTGATGTATTACTCTAAAAGATAGATGAGATATTTCTAGATAAATGGATGCACCTTGAGATCATTCTGTAAAGTGAAATAAACTGGACACATACATATAAATACCACATTATTTCTCTGGTGTGAGAAATCAAAAGTGTAGATAAGAGCCAAAATATATAATAGATATTACAAAATAGGAAGAAAATGTTCAGATAAGAAGGGAACAAGGGAGGGGGAGAAGAAGGAAAAATAAGGAAAAAATGGAAACAAAGCTTTTATAAATAGGGAAGGGAAGAGGGATTGAAGAAAGGGTGAAAGGAAGAAAAAAGAATCAAGTTATACCATGGACAGGTATAAATTTCCTATGGTAAATGTAATAAATATGTGTGCCTAAAATGTACCAATAAACTTAATTTAAAAATAATAACAGGGTATACTGTGACACTCTGATAGTTTAAATACCAGCTCAGTTATTATTAACCATGTGAATTGTGTAAATTAGCTAATTTTTCTGTCTCATTTGTAAAAAACAGGGATTAAAATTGTACATTCTTCAAATGTTGATTTTGAGAATTAAATAATTAAAAGTATATATAGTTTCATCACCTGAGAAGTCATCAAATATCAAGTGATAATTCTACTTACTATTATTGCCTTTCTATTTATGGTTTTCCCTGCAAGAGTGCCACTATCCAAAGCACTCTGGGGACCTGCCCATAAACCTTCTGATAACAGATTCTGAATAGCCTCAATAATGGCTAACTGTCATCTAATCTAAATATTTTTGTGAAGTAAGTAGGCAATCAGACTGGATTGTGACCTGTTAAGTAGACAAATGAAGGCACAATAAAGGAATTCTTTAAAAAATCTTGTTAGTTTTACAACAAGGAAACTAAATCTAATGTCAAGTAGGGTCACCTTTACACTCAAAGGATCATTATACTGTTCCTATTGGGTGTTATTTTAGAGGTTTTTTTTTTTTCCCTACATTCTCACTTTAAATAAGAAAACAGAACTCCAATTAGATATAGTGACTTGTCTAAAGTCTCAAATTATGCCAGTCAGAAAGCAGTAGCCTAACCAAGTTTACCTCCCAGTTTTCTTTTCCTGCACCAGCCTCCTACTTGTCCTCTTTGTCCCATCTGGATGTCCCATCATTTAGAATTCTACATATGGTCTTATTACTAGTATTAGAAAGTAAAAACAATGCTCTTAGAATTGAAACATTTTTCATGGAATCCCATACTGCCAATACATGTGATTAAATTTATTCGGTTTGGGTTTTGGTATAATGTTTCAAGAACTGGCATAACAAATTTCTCCATTTGGCCTACTATCTGAAGAAAATGAGCAAACATAGAATTCCTTCTATTGGCAGTTCTGTTAAAGTTTTAACTGGACACAAATCAACATTACTACAGTGTCTCCAAAGGCAAGTTTCTACCAGTATTCTAGTACATACAACTTTTGAAGACTGTTCCAAAAGATAAACCACCACACTCTCCCTTTTCTTTATTATCCCACTGGACTTAACCTCACCCATTTTCAAATGCCTCTCTGGTCTTTTAATCATTGATAAGCAAAAAACAATTCAAGTCGGTGAGAACTCTTTAGACTATATGATCACAAATATGTGTATGTGTGTGAGTACATGTATGCACATGCACATGCTAAGGCTTACATAAAGATACTCTGCTACAGTGAAAGGGCATTCAAATGAGAACCAAATGATTAGATTCAAAATTCAGCTCCACTAGTTTAGTAGCTATGATTTAAAGGATATATCCAACTTGAGGATAGGAAGTAGATCATATGATTCTAACTCATATGGTACTTCTACACCTGGGTCATTGTAAGCTTCCCATGAAACAGTCTCAGTTCAAATTTGAGCAAGAACAAAAGGAAACAAAAGAAAATGATACAAAGGTAGAAAGATAAGGTCCATACCTTCCACTAAAGTAGAACGCAGAAAAAGGAATTTATTAACATGAAGTTACTAACATGCTCTTCAGCATGTTATGCAAGTTTCCATAGCATAATTTAGTCTACTTCTGGTCAAAATAGAGTAAAACAGAGTAGATTTAATTTCTACATGAAGGACAAATATTTAAAAATTTAAATTAAAAAGAACATATGAAACAATGGTCCTCAGGACTTCAGCCCCATCAGTTAAACAACAAATAATACTATCTGAGAGTGGGGAAACAAATGAGGTGATCCTATGATTACGCCAATGTACTTTCTAGAAGAAGCTGCCAGGCTGAGGAGGCAGAGGGGAGAGCGGAGAATACCCCTGCTGAGCAAGGCAGTCTGCCTGAACAAAAAAGACAGAGATGGGAATCAAGAGAAACCATGAGTACTGGAGTTCTCAGGACATAGAAGACTCTGGATAGGTGCACATAGAAAACTCCAGTCCAGATATCTGCATGGGACACTCAAATATTCAGTTGAGTATGGTCAGTTAATCATCTAAGGAATAAAGTAACCGCCAGGAAAATAACTATCTGCAAGGACTAAGAAACAATAAACAGAGATCACACAAAGAATAGTACCTATTCTCAGTAGGCAAAGTCTGGTATAATTCATTAACCATATGATTAAGCACTTAGAAGAGTATTTGCTTTAGAGGTAGATAAAATTAATCCAAGTTTAAATGCTATTCTGGACCAGTCTAATAAAGCCTTGTATCCAAAAATAAAAATAAAAATTTTTTCCAAGTGACACAATTAAGTAAATCTCCAGAATATTATACAAATATATAAAATATCTTGCAAATAATAAGGCCAAATATATAATGCCAGATATTCAACTAAAAAGAAAAAGTATCATGCACACAAAGATATAGAAATATACAATGCTAAACAAGAAGGAAAATCAGTGAATCAGAACTGCAATTGATAAAGTGGTGGAAAGGATCATTAAAAGCTATTTACAGATATAATGTATATGTCCTAAAGCTAGACAGCAACTTAAACATATTAAGTAAGGCACGGGAAAAGTTTTAAAAGACTCAAACTGAAATTCTAAGAGATGAAACTGGGGAAAAATGTTTACGTTTTTGTGTTTATTGTGGAAGATGAATACAGAAATTAAATATTACATAAGAAAAATTAGAGAACCTAACAACATACTAAATATCTAGGGACATTTGGATAAAAGCAGTTGAAAATGAAAGAAAGAAAGAAATCTAACTAAACAAAAACAATACAAAGCACTGTTTGGCAGCACTACTTTTGAGGCCCCATATATAGTAGTTGGAGTTTAAGAAGGGGGAAAAAGGAAGAAGAGATAGAAAAACTATTTTAAAAAATAATAGTTGAAAAAATTTTGAGTTTGCTGAATATTACAGAGCCACAATTTCAAGAATCTAAACTAAACCCAAGCATAAAAAAACAATATCAAGATATATCACAATCAAATTGCTTATAACAGTGATAAAGAAAAATCTTAAATGCAGCCTGAGAAAGTGACACACTATATATGAATAGATGAAAGAACATATTAAAATGGCAATTTCTTCACTGGAAACAACACAAGCTAAAGGATAGTGGAGAGACATCTTTTAAAAATTAAAAGAGAACTCTAGATTTCCATGCCCAGCAAAATTATATTTCAAAAGCTAAAATGACATAAGAGATGTTTTCAGACACAGCAAAAATTCAATTATCAGCCAAAATGCACCATAAGAAATACAAAAGGAAATACTTTAGACATAAGAAAAGTAACACCAGATGGAAATGTGAATCTACATAAAGGAATGAAGAATATAAGAAATACTAAATATGTAGGCAGATATAAAAGACTTACCTTTTAAAAAATTGGTGTATGTTAATGATACAGAATAAAGGGACTCTATGGTATATTCATGAATGCATATATATTTTAATCTTATCCATTCATTGCTCTTCCCCCTCCCTGTCACCTCTTCTCTAACAATCTCCTTTCTACTTTCATGTTATCAATCTCTAACCCATTTCACATAAGAGAAAATGTGATACCTGTCTGAGTGCGGGTTATTTCACTTAATGTAATAATCTCTAGTTCTACCTATTTTCCTGTATACGTTATATCTTTATTCTTCTTTATAGCTACATAATATTCCATTTGGGGACAGGTACCACATTTTCTTTATCCTTCCATCAGACACAGCAAAAATTCAGTTATCAGCCAAAATGCACCATAAGAAATACAAAAGGAAATACTTTAGACATAAGAAAAGTAACACCAAATGGAAATGCTGGTGAGCATCTAGTTGCATTCTATAGGCTACAAACTGTGTTCCAATAAATAGGAGTGCCCAGGGATCTCTACAGTATGCTATAACTCCTCTGGTCCACATCAATACTAAGTCCTATGGGAACTCTATTTTTAATTTTTTGAGGAACTTCCATACTCATTTTCATAGTGGCTGTATCAGTTTACATTTCCACCAACAATGTAAGAAAATTCCTTTTTCCCTGTATCTTCACCAATATTTGTTTTGTGATACTGGGTATTAAACTCAAGGCATCTGCACTGAGCTATATCCCCAGCTCCTTTCTCTACATTTTTATTTTGAGACAGGGTCTTACTAAGTCATTAGGTTACCCCGGCTGAGTTTGAACTTACCATCTTTCTGCTTCAGTCTCCCAGGAAGCTAGGACTACAGGCATTCTATTAGTTAGCTTTCCCATTAGGACAAAATACTGACCATGTACAACCTAAAGAAAAACTGTTAATTTAACTCACATTTCAGAAGACTTAGCCCAGGATTAGCTGGCTCCAAGCTAGAAATGGCATAACAGAAGGTATATTGAAGGAAAGTTGCTCAATCCAAAGTAGCCAGAAAGCAGAGAGAAAAGAGATGAACCAGGGACATATACGCCCTTCAGGCCATATCCCATCTCTTCTGACCAGGCCCCATCTCTGTGCATGAAACTTCTGGAGAAACTTTATAGATTTAAACCATGTAACTCCTGTTCCCATGGCCATTTCATTATGCAAAGTACATTTAGTCTAGCTCTAATAGTTGTCCAGATTGAAAGTCTCCTCTGAAATCCAAAACAAACTCATACTAGTAATCTCTTGCTAAAATAAGAAAGCTAATTACTTCCAACACACAATGTAATGTAAATATTCTGAAAAGGGAAGAATGGGAGATAGAAAACCTAGACAAAAGCAAAATCAAAACTCAGCAGAGCAAGCATTAAATCTTGTACTTCTATGTCCAACACCTGAAGCAGGTTGTAGGGAGTTGTGAGCTCCAAGGGGTTGGCCAACCCTGCCCCTCTGGCCTTGCTGAGTGCAGCCCACATGGCCTTTCTCTTGGGCTGTCTCCACCCTCTGCCTACAGTTTTTCTCACCAGCTGTTCCACATTCTTAATATCTCCAACTTCCTGGGGTCTCCACTGTATCAATGGATTCACTCATAGCTTTAAGCATTGTCTTGCCAGGAGCTACTGGCAAGAACTAGCACCCTGACACACATATTTGCCTGGCCTTCCAAGCTTTCTTCTGAAATCTGGGTAGACATAACTCTTGCATTCTGCATCCCTGAAACACCAGAGCTATATGCATGAAGCTAAAATCTGCCACCATGTCAAGTAAACTTGATCCCCTTGCACCATGGGTGCAATGGCTTCTGAGTTCATGGATGGCTGAACTCTGGAAACAGTTCTCTAAGTGTCCCTAAATGAGCAGGACACCCTGGGGCTCTCTTCTCATGTCAAAGTGTTTCGAAATGTATACTTTTATATATTGGAGCTGTGAAGGCTAGTGTCTTGTCAATCCTAGAGATGTCTTCAAGCCATTTTTCCTATAATCTTGATGACAAGTACATAGTTAGCTTCTTTTTAATGTTAATTTTTTTCAGCAACTATGCACTTCTCTGCCCCAACTTTGCAAATGCTTCCTTTCTGGTGAAACTGCAAACTTCTCACATCTTTTGGTTTTGCTTTTCATCCCTGAGCCTCACTACCAAACTGGCTAAAAGCAGCTAACAGTACCCATGCCGAAGTCTAAATGCTAGGCTGTCTTAAAATTCTCACAAGTTGCTCAATTAATCTACCCATTTTAATTCCATCTCATACCAAGTCCTAGAACATGGACAAAATGCAGACAAATTCTCTGCCAAAATAAAGCACACATAGCCTCTAGTCATCTTCCTTACTCCCAAATGAATCTTATGAGCCCCACCTTTACTATCTGATTTATATCAGTATTGTGACCTTCTAAACTCAAACCAGAATCACCCATCAATCTCTGCTTACAGCATTCTAAAGATTCCCTGACACCTCCAAATCTTTCCAAACTCCTCCTGAAAACCAGTTCCAGGAGTTTCTAAAGCACATGGTCAGATACACTCATAGCAATGATCCCAGAGCCAGTATTGTAAACACAAAGGAGAAGAGGTATCTTTTTTCTTTTAGTACAGAGTCTACAGGATTTCACTACACAGATCAACTTATAGTGATCCTCCTGTTTTCATCCTCCCAAGCACCAGAAGAGGTATCTTTGGCTCATTTTTGAGAGAACTTAAAATATTGTTAGCTAGTTCCAAACATGAGATACTGTGGGGAGGGAGCATTTTAGAACTAAACCATACTCAGTTTCATTCTGTTTTGTTTTTTTTTTTGCAGAACCAGGGATTGAACTCAGGCACTTACGATTGCCAGGGAAGTGTTTATTCCACTGAGCCATCTCCCTGGCCCTCATTTTGTATTTTTGATGACTGCCATTCTGACATGGGGTGAAATGGAATTTCACTGTAGTTTTGGTTTGCATTTTCCTAATAACTAACGATGCTGAACATTCTTTCCTCACATAATTACTGGCAATTTGTATTTCTTTTTTTGAGAAATATCTAACTCATTTGGCCATGCATTGTTTGGGTTATTTGTGTGTTTGTTTTTTTGTTTGTTTGTTTTTGCAGAACCAGGGATTGAACTGAGGCCCTTGCGCTTGCCAGGGAAGTGCTTATTCCACTGAGCCTTCTCCCTGGCCCCAGTTTTGTTTTTTTTTTGCTTTGCTTTTGTTTTTCTTTTGGTGCTAAGGTATTTTAAACTCTTTCTATGTTCTGGATATTCTATTTTGAATGAATAGCTGGCAAAGATTTTCTCATATTCAGTAATCTGTCTTTTCACTCTATAAAACTTTTCTTATTAGACTCATACACCACAGAACAATGTTTCAGTCAGCAATAATACATATGCAATGGTAGTTCCATAAGATTACAATGTAGCTGAAAGTTTCCCACCACTAGGTGATATCTTAGTTATCTTAACACTGTAGCTTACTATTGTATTAAAGGTTTATGGTAATACTGATGCAAACAATGTAATTCCCTGCCAGTCATACTAAAGTATAATATATATAATGTGTATTATAATAATAATACCTAATAATAAATGTTGTATTTACATATAATATTTTTATCTTTTGAGTACACTCCTTAGTTTTTTTGTTTGTTTGCTTGTTTTGGCGGTACCAGGGATTGAACTCAGGCCCTTGCACTTGCCAGGGAAGTATTTATTTCACTGAGCCATCTCCTTGGCCCCCACTCCTCAGTTTTGAATAAGTGTACTGTAAAAGAGCAAACTGTTATGCTGGCAACAACCTTGTATATCTTGTGTTAATCACCATGCGTTTTGCACATGAAGCGACTGACCTATACAATTTAAGTTCGTGTGTAGTGTCAGAGTAACTTCACTGTAATGATGTCCTTCTTAGAACACATCCTCATTATTAAGCAATGAATGACTGTATTTACATCTCTTTAAAAGGTAATCATTGGTTTAAAGTATAATAATGTATTGTGAGGCTTATAATAGAAGAAAAATAGGTGACAACAGCAAAAAGCCTGGTATATTATCTTTTTTGTCTCTGTAAGAAAGTACCAAAGGTATATGAAGTGGATTTCTAACAGATGATCAATTTACTACACCCAGCTGAATTAAACTAGCATGATGCTGGGTGTACGAGGCCCACCTGAAGATTGTTGCCAGCAGCATAAAGGTGAAACAGAAGCAGCTGGAATGCTGGTAGGGATGCTGTTTGGAGAAGCTGCTACGGCTCTTGGGCTATTCTGCTGGAGGACTGTGTCATGCTGGATTTCCCAATGAACTCTGGTCCTCAGTCCTCATCTTGAGCATCACTTCCTCGCTCTGGAGGGAAAGATATTGCACTGCACAGCCTCCTGGAGAAGTTCGATGCATTGGCTTTCCTGGTGGGAACTTGGCTTTCCTCATCGCTGGTAGAGCTCGGGAACCTCACTGTTGCTGAAGATGGTTGTACTTTTGGAGGAGCTCTGGTGCTTACACCTTGAGTGTTGCTTCCTAGCTCCAGTTCAGATCCCTCAGCTTTCTAGCACAGATCCTTCATCCCACTGGCATAGGCTTCCTATATTTGACCACTGATCTTTGGGTCTTTCCAGCATAGATCTGTGAAGCAGACCTGCATGAGACTTTTTGTGGGCTCTAGGCCTCCAGTTGGACTTATGGGAGGCATTGCTATGAGCTCTAGGATTTCAACTGGACTCATGCAGGATACCAGGATCCAGGCCCTTAGCTGAAGTCTTTAGTATTTAGTATGTGGATAGATTTCCTGCACTTGTCTATGATTCGTGGGTGATTCTTTATAAATTAATATTATAAAACATGTCCTGTACTATATTATTTGCTTTGCAAAAATCCCAAACCATGACAGTATACAAATTAAAAGAGAAAAGGTTTATTCTGGTTTAAATTTTGGAGGTTTTAGTCTTGTTCCTTTTGGGCCAGTCGGTAGACAGTATATCATAGCAGAAACAAAAGAAACTGTTCAACTCACAGTATTCAGGAAGTGAAACAGACAGATAAAGGCCAATCCCAACACCCTTTCAAAGGCAGGCACTCTCTGACCTAACTTCCTCCCACTAGGCCCCACTTCTGAATGGTCCCCATCACATTCCAGCAGTGCCATAGACCATCAACTAAGACTTTAACACATGGACCTTTAAAAAATATTCATCCAAATCACAGCAGCGAGTAAGACAAACACGAACACTCATGTAAGTTTTCATACTGTGTGAAGTGTATAGTATCACTTGAAGTGTACATTGTAAGTACTACAGTAACTATGAGATAACAA
>PVKA01001344.1:17730-149919 GCA_004027165.1 Ctenomys sociabilis | reverse complement strand
AGTCGGGTGGGTGGACAAATGGTAGGATGGATAAATGAGTAAAGAGGTAGGGAAAGGTTGGAGTCTATGGATGGGTGGGCGCTTGGGCAGATGGATGATGGAAAGACAGGCAGTGTGTGGATAGATGAACAGCAGGTTGGCAGATGAGCGTGGAAGGTGGGTGGGTGCAGAATGTGGGGGCGTGTGGCAGAAAGGTGGATGGGTGGGCGCATGCACACATGTAAGGTGTGGGTGGGTAGGTGGATGAGGGCAAATCCAGGTAGTGAAAAGTACGCAGATGGCTGAGGGAGTGGGTGAGTGGACAGTGAAAGGTGAGACAGAGAGATGGGTGCATACTTGGGTCAGGTAGAAAACCAAGCTCACTCATCCACTAGGAACTCCCTAGGTTTGGGAGAGACAATTAGGCCAGCAGACAGAAGAGCAGGTGGTAGAATCCAAATCCGGTCACTCAGGAACACACAACAGTCTCTATCTGGACACTCTTGTGATGTAACCTTCCTATCAGAATGCTCAGCCCCAGGAAGAAGGAAGCAGACAGAACCCCAAGCAGGGCTGGACACACAAAGGCATCTGGCACAGTGCCTGGTGGGTGGCAAGCACGTGGTCGGGGTGGCCGCCACAAGTGTGGACACATACGTTGCTTCTGCTCACAGCACAGGTGCCTGCTAGCTGGCACCAGCAGGAAGAGGGTGTGTCATCTCATAGGTCCACTCTGCCGCACAGGCCCTGTCCTTGCCCCTGTCTTGCTTGAGATTGTGATTATGGTCACTGGGTATGGCAAAAGAGGAGTGTCCATGCTGATGGGGAAAGTCCCCGCAGCTCTGCCTGAGCAAGGCCACATGCAGGTCTGTGCTCTCTGGGATGCAGCGCTGTTCAAGAAAGCCTGTGAGTAAGGCGGGCGTGGTGGCACAGGCCTGTAATCCCAGCACTCAGGAGGCTGAGGCAGGAGGATTGTTGTGAGTTTGAGACCAGCCTGAGCTACAAAGTGAGCTTAAGGCCAGCCTGAACTGCA
Source organism: Ctenomys sociabilis (assembly GCA_004027165.1). Lineage (NCBI taxonomy): Eukaryota > Metazoa > Chordata > Mammalia > Rodentia > Ctenomyidae > Ctenomys > Ctenomys sociabilis. Next base: position 148,907 of record PVKA01001344.1, on the reverse strand, counting down.
TAGTGAGACCCTGTCTCAAAAAGACAAAAAAAAAAAAAAAAAGAAAGAAAGAAAGCCTGTGAGTGCCCTGCCCTTGTGCGGTTTTCCTGCTCCATCTCAGAGCCTTGCTCCACAGCCAGATGTGCCAAACAGCCAAGCGGCCGCTGGCGGGACTGTAAATACACAATGGGTGCTCTCACAGCGTCCAAGAAAAAACGAGCTCTGACTTCAAACTCTGCATCCCTTGCCAGCGCCGTGTAGAGGGAATCTCACTCAGTCTTTTTTTTTTGTTTGTTTTTGTCTTTTTTTTTTTGAGGCAGGGTCTCACTATGCAGTTCAGGCTGGCCCTAAGCTCACTTTGTAGCTCAGGCTGGGCTCGAACTCACAACAATCCTCCTGCCTCAGCCTCCCAAGTGCTGGGATTACAGGCATGCGCCACCACGCCTGGTTCACTCAGTCTTGAAGAAAAGCAAATCTTAGTCCCTCCCAGTGGGGCTCCATCCAGAGCCCTGAGCAGAGACCACGGCTCGTGAGTCAGGTGACCAGGGGTTGGAACACGGTGGCCCACCTGCTGGCTGGCACGGTTTCCTCCTCAAGCTCGTGTGCTAGCCATTTCTTTAAGAAGACAGTACAAACACCAATTTAGCTGACCCTGGGTCGTCGGGGGGTGGGGGTGGGGTGGTCTCGTCATCAAATGCTTGGAGGGACAGGAGAGTTATTTTCGACCATCCTGGTCCCCTTTGTCTTCCTGCCTCTGAATATGAAATGATTCTAGAAACAGTGTCGTCTGGCGTGATAGCAGCTGTTTTGTGACTATGAAGCACCAGGCCTGGAACTGAAGACCCATGTGTTGAGAAAGGCAGAGAAAAAGACTAGAAGCAACCTGACTCCTCCTCAGCACCATGAGCCCTCATCCCACCCTGCTCCTGTTCTGTGAGTTTGTTAGGAATTCTTACTTGAAATAGGCAAGAGAGACAAGCTCCTGCCCTTGAGTGACCTACAGTCTATCAGATAAGAAAGGCTAACATGATGAAGTACTTTTATAAAGTCTTCATAATAACTCTGTACAGCAGGTCCTGTTACCACCCCATTTTACAGAGAGAAAATTGAGGCTCAGAGAGGCTAAGCCACTTATCCAAGGTCAGAGTAAGCAAGGCACCAGTCTTTCTGAACCCAGAATCCTTTCTCTATACCTGTATTGGTCAGGATTTTACTTAGAGGAACAGATATAATATAAGGAACAGATACTAACACAAGATATAATGTTTAAGGAACTACATGACTGGCTTACAGCAGCCAGCCACAGAGTCAGACAAGGGAGCGTGTAGAGGGCGTCTGCACAACCCAGACTGAGGAATTCAATCCCAAGGTCTGAAGCTCACTGCTGTGCTCCGTGCAAGACTATTCGTCAGCTCGTGGGTCTGCACAGAAGACTGAAGACTCTTGAAGAGTTTGTGATGGATGCTGAAGACTCTGAGACGGAAGGCGAAGGATCCAAGCTGGAGGCCGAAGAGTCTGGGCTGCAAGCCAGGTGATAAAAGTCCGAGCCGAACCAAGACTGAAGTTCCTCGGATGAAGTGGTCGACTACGTCCTCAGCCCCTTTGTATGGTCTCTTTGTTCTGAGTCACTCTGGGGGCAGAACCAATTGTGCTCCAGGGCAGGACCCCCACCGGCCAGAACAGGGAGTCATCCAGCCAAGTTGACACAATGTATCAACCACTACAGAGCCGCTTCACACAGCCATCCCAAGTGAACACCAACTTCCGGCAAACAGCACAGGGCCCTTTGCTGACAGGTGACAGTGCTGTGCCCACTGCCCCTGTTCCCACAACCCAAGATGATCCACATGTTTTTTCTCTGACTCTGGAGGTGACTTTGTAGGCACTGGGTGCCACGGGGGAAGAACTGAAGGATGTGGAGTGTCTGGTACTGGCTCTGGGTTTGAGAAGTCACCCATTAGGGACGTTGGCTGTGAATCCACCTGGCATTCTGCACCTCTGTGACCCTGGGCCAAAGCCCATCACCCCAGCGTGGGCTTCCCTGCATGGCCTCAATGCCCTGCAGAGAGAGAGAGGAAACACCCACCCTCTTTACCCTGGAGGGGAGAGCCCTGCGAGGCTCCGCCTGACTGGCTCCTGGCATCCAGGTTTTCTGGAAGGCACAAGTTCACTTTCACCCCAAAGCTCTCCTGGCTTCCCTGCCCAGCTCGGGCTCAATGGAGCGGCCCTTCACTGATCACCTGAGGGCCACCTCCGGTGTCTGGCTTGGTTGTACTTGTTACTTTCCTTCACTGCATTGCTGAGAGAGGGAATGCTCTGATCTATTTGCTTGTTCACTAATCGGTTCTTTATCTTGTTCATTATCAGACCGCATACCTCAGAGTTCAGGGTGTGCTTCATCTACAGGGCATCTCCAGGGTCGGGGCAATGTGTGGCACTTAGTAGGTGCCCACTCACTGATGACCGGGAGCATAGCATTTGTGCACTGGAAAACACCTTTGCCTTTTACTAGATTCTCTGAGGGAATCTAGCATCAGCACTGTTGGTATTCTAGCTGGAGCAATCGTTACTGTGGAGGGACCATCAGGCATCGCAGGACGGTAGGCAGTATCCCGGGCCTCTACTCACTAGATGACAGGAGGTTCTCTGAGGCTCTTCTCTCCTCAGAATTTTGTCAATCAAAGAAATATCTATGGACCTTGCTACATATCCCCTGGGTCAAGCAAGTAAACATAAAAATCTCTTTCGCATGTTTTTTTTATTTTTTGAGATAGAGTCTTATTGTACAATTCAGGCTGGCCTTGAACTCAGGTTGGTCTCAAACTTAGCTCACCCTTCTGCCTCATCCTCCTAAGTGCTGGGATTACAGATATACCTCACCACACTTGGCTGTGTCCCTCATTTTGGAGAGCAAATGGGTGTTTTTGGTTTTCAGGCTGGCCTTTGTCACTTTCTGGGGACAAACCACATGCCTCAGGGGTTTCTTTTGTCAAGAAGGCCCTGGGTAGGAACTGATAACAAACTGCTGTTCAAGAACAAGGGAAAAATAACAGTCCATTAGATGAACTCAGAGCTTTAAAGGTGACAAAGTTAAGTTTGCAATAAGATACTAGGCCTACCACATCCTCAGGGACACTGGCACTAAAACAGGACCACAGGGGGACTGTACAAACATACTACGGTGCATGGCAGAGGGGGACTCGAAGATCAGTGGAGAGAGGGACTGGTTACTTAGTGAATTATTTTCAGAAAGCTAGCTAAAGCCTGGCATGGTACTGCATGCCTGTAATCCCAGCATTCAGGAGACTGAGGCAGAGAGGACATTGGGAATTTGGGACCAGCCTGGGCTACAAAGCGAGCTCAAGGCCAGGCTGTACTTTACAGTGAGACTCTATGTCAAAAGAAAAAAAAAAAGGGTGCTGGGGAGATGGAGCAGTAGAAAAAGTGTTTCCCTGGCAAGCATAAGGGCCTGAGTTCAATCCCTGGCTCCATCAAAAAAAAAAAAAAAAAAAGGACAAAACAAACAAATCTAGGTAACTATAGAGAAAAATAATGCTGAGCCCCCACCAAATAATACATGTGAGTTAGTTACATGTGCATATGTATAATTGACTCAGGACCTAAAGTAAAAGATAAAAGTATAAAATTTGTAAATGAGGAGGGACTCTTTTAAAACTATCAAAGTCAAGCCATCTAACAAGAACAAACTGTTCTGGACACATCCAAAGACATTTTCTTTAACAAAGTCCGTGGATACATGATGGGGTGGAAGAAGGTACTGACAGTACCGGAAGTGCACAAGGATCTTAAAATCTAGATTATACCAAAGAGTCCTGCAAATCATTTAAGAAATAAAAACAGGATTCCCAGCAGAAACATGGATGGTGATGCCCACCGTCAATTTACATTTTTTGTTGTTGTTGTTTAAATCCACTGAGCTGTCACTAAGCACCTGTTAGACTGGTAGAATTTAGACCCTTGGATAATATGTAATGTTGGTAGAGACTTGAGGTGCTGAGACTCCTGGGCACTGGGTAAGATGTAGCCCTAGGCAGACCTGAGTGCCTTAGTTCTATAGTCCTTACCTGATGTCCCACCAGGCCCAAGCCTGCAGGAATATTGCTCAAATGCCAAGGGTGCTCACTGCAGTCCAGGGGCGGAGGTGAATGAAGATGCTGATCCATGCATTCATCAGGGTAGAGGAAGCTGGAGGCCCTCTGAGGGACACAGCACCTGGGTGGAGCATGAGGAGGGGACACAGGTCCTCAAAAGACAATGGTGCAGCTCTCCAGAGCTGCAGATTGGTGTTCTCATGGTGACACAGATGGAACTTAGAGCAAAATAAGAAACAGCATGAGATCTGTAATGCAAGCCATGTATGTGGGTTGCAACATGCACATATGAGCTCAGACAAGGGTTTGAACATTTCATTGGTTTGGAAGTTGGGCTGGACATTTCCCAGCAAAACACTGTCATCATTCCACTTCTCTGAGCATCCAGTGTCTGAGCCTCCAGAATGCTGTCAGTTATCCTGTCAGCTAGGAACCCCCCTGGAACTATTTGTAGTAGGTGCTCAGCAAACTTGGATCAGTTGGAGAAGGCCGGCTCTGCTGGCTGTCATTTTAGATGTATCAGGATGGTGTATTCTGCAGTAATACCTTGGAATTTCACCTTCAGAGTCTTTTTGTTTGTTTTTGTGGCCTCAACTTGCAAGGATCCTCCTGCCTCAACCTCCTGAATGCTAGGATTATAGGGGTGTGCCACCATGCCTAGACGGAGAGTCATTTGTTCCTCTATTCCAGGGCTGTGTTATTGCTTTCTGCAACCTCCTCCAGACAAGCCCAGATCTCTGGGAGGACGCCACCTTCAGCCATCTAGGTTAGCAGAAGGGTTAGCTGAGAGTCGTGTCTCATGCTGAGCACTGTCATGAAGCAGGGAAGCGGGAGGTTTTCAAGCCTTCTGCTCCCTGTCACCTGCCATGTGCAAACCATCAGACGATCCTGACTGCAATACACTGAGTCTGACTGCTTCTCTGGTGCCAAGACCACCTCCCTCCGCAGGCTTCCCGCCTTCCTCCTCCCAGCCCTGCACCCTGTTTGGCTCCCATCTGCCTCACTCAGGGTGAAAACCAAAGTCCTCATCAGGGTCCATGTGAGTGACTTCCTCTGCCCTAGCCACTCTCCTTGGCTAGCTGCTCCATAAATGCGTCCCCTCCCTGAGCATCCACACCCCCTGTTCCCTGCCGGAAGTTCTCATTCCTCTGCTGCTCCAGGGCTGGTCCTTTATCTTTTCTTCTCCACTTCCTGCCCATCTGTGTGAAGTGATCCGCTCCCTCACCCTGCTGACCTCTCCTTTCCTTTATGATACTCCCTGTAGTCTGGGATTTTTCTCACTTCTAGTTGCCTGTCCCTCCTTCCCCCAGGGGTTTACAAACAGAGAAGAGCAGGTCAGGAATTTAGGATTTAGCCTAATGCAAGGGCAAGTCCCTAGAAGGTCTGAAGCCTGAGAGAGACTTGGGCTTTGAAACCAAGCCTTGGTTAACAGTTGTGGCAGGGACCACACAGGAAGTGCAGGAGGCACAGGTGGGAGCAGAGAGAACAGGGAGGGGGCAGCAGGGTGAGGGGAATGATGGTGCCTGGAACAAGGACTGTGGTGAGAGAAGGAGATGATGGGACCAAGCAGGTTAGAGAGATACAATGGCATTCTATGCAACATGATGGAAACAAACAGAAATAAAGAGCCAAAGCGTGGTGTGTGTGTGTGCGTGTGTGTGTGTGTGTGCGCTTGCTTGCTTGCTTGCTTGCCTGCCTGCCTGCCTGCCTGCCTGCCTGCCTGCCTGCCTGCTTGCTTGCTTGCTTGCTTACACAGGCCTTGCCCATCTCCCCGGGAAGCTCGGGGCATGGTTTCAGAGCGCACTGGGTGGCTTCTGTCTCCGGCACTGCACCAGGTGGAAGCCAGTGCCTTCAGGAGCCTGATCCTTGGGAAGCTCTCAAGACCCAGCTGTCCCACTTGACAGGAATGAGCCAGTGAGTCACCAGGCTGCAAAACGCTCTCCTCCCTCCCTCTTCCCCTGCGTGGCTGCGTTTCCTCCTAGCCTTCTCCTCAACAGCCATCAATTGCATATTGATCTGTTAATGTGCTCACAGTCCCTTTTCCTTACCAGGATCTAGAATTCTGTTCTAGAATTAGATATGAGAATCTAGACTGCAGAGCTCACGAACGCCCGGACTGTGTCAAACCCCCCTCCCCCCCCACGCCAGGTCTCCCCCTTGCTGTAACATTCCCGCTGGCTCAGCCCTTTCTGACATGATCTTTTACTTTCTTGTTGTCTGTCTGCAGGCAGCGTGCTGCACGAGCGAGCGCAGGCCGTTTGTGTTTGGTCTGCAGCTGTATCTCAGACATCAGTGGTAGAGCCTTGCGCACAGCAGGCGCTCACGCTCATAGCAACGGCCCGGGCCGGGGTGTTGAGTGGCTAGTGCGGGTGCAGGCGGGATGGTCGCTCGCCGTCGCGGGTCTCCCAGCCAGGCTGGCCCGGGCAGGCAGGAGTTAAGCGACGCGCGCGCTTCCGACCGGCAGGTGGCGCCGTCCCGCCTCGGTGCCGGCTCCCGGCGCTCCGAAGTGCGGGACAGAATCGCAGGGAGCGCGGAGCCGAAGCTCAGCCCGACTTGTTGATCTCGCCCAGGCAGCCGCCGCCGCCGCCGCCGCGCAGGAAGAGGAGGGGGGGTGGTGGAGGAGGCGCCGCCCGCCCGCCCGCGGCCCGGCCCCCAGCGCCCTGCACCCGCCTGCGACCCCGCTCGGAGCGGCGCCCCGGCCCGCGGCGCCTGCAGCCCGGCGCGTCGCCCGCCTGGCCGCTGTAGGCCCGGCCCAGCCCGGCCCCGGGACGCCGCTGCCTAAGGGCGGGGGCACCCGGGCGGGCGGCCGCGACAATGCGCAGACCCTGGCTCCGGGAGGCGGCCGCCCTGGGGGTGAGTGTGGGCGCGGGCGGCGCCGCGGGACGCGGGGGCGCGGGCGGGGGTCGCTGCGGGGCTCGGCCTGTCGGGCTGCCCCGGCTTCCCGGGCTCCTTGGCCCCGGTGGAGGGGGCAGGGACTGTGGCCCGAGGAGGCGCGCGATGCCCATTCAGAAGAGAGGGCCGAGGGTCGAGGGCGCGCGCCTCACACGCTGTGGGCACGGGGAAGCCCCCGAAATCACCGGTGCGCGGCGGGAGGAGGGCACGTTTTGAAAGGCCAGAAAATTCAGCTCGTTTCCCCGCCTCCCACCTCCCCCACCCCTTCCCTTCCAAGCCCGGGGAAAGGCGCAGAACCCGGAGTTATAAAAAGCCATCGCTGGCGAGGAGCGAGGAGGAAGGGGGGCGGGGAAGAAGCGAGGGGAGGACGGCGCAGGAGGATCCGGAGGGCTCTGCGTCCCTCCCGCGACAGGATAGGGGGCGCAGGGGAGGGAGGGCAGGACCGCGCGCCGAGCTCAGCTCTGCGCCTTCGCGGCTGGCCTTGGCGCCGGCGCCTCCTCGGGAGGGGCTCCGGTGGTTTGGGGAGAGGGGTCGCTCCAGGACGGAGGGCTGTCGTAGGCGCCCCGTCCGTGGTGACCTGTGACAGGTGGGCATCTGAAGTCCCAGAACCCCCACATCCGTCTTTTAAAATTTAGGAAAAGCACACCCATTACCAACCCTGCCCCTCCATCGTGATTATCTCGAGTGTGAGGGTGGTGGTGAAAGATGAGAACTCGTTTGAAAAAGAAAGAAAAAAGTTTTTCACGCCGCTGCCCTCTCTGGCAGGTCCAGATTCAGGACAGCGGGGAGACCCACGGAGTAGGGAGTTTCAGCACTCGAAGGGGCGGACAGCGCCCCGGGTGGCTGGGGCGCGCCTCGGCCGCCGCGGCCCGGGGTGGGGCTTGCACGGCTCGCGGGGCTCCTCTCCTGCCGGCTCCCGCCCAAGGGCGGCCCCTCCCTCCGTCCGCGGGGTGGGACTGACTTCAGCACCGGCGGGAGGGACAGCGCCCGCCGTCCCACCCCCTTGAGCCGCTTAAGCGCCCGGAAGGTCAAGGCCGGCGGGGACCCTGCTGGAGAGGCGGGGAGGAGCCATGCCCAGCTCCAGGTTCGCTGACCCGCGTCTGCTTTCGCTTTCTGCCTCGCAGCCGTCGGGATGGAGGTGAGAAGGCGGCCGTGACGCACGTACGCGAGAACCCCTGCACCCCAGCGGCCCGCTGCGCTCCCTGCCCCCCTCCCCGGCGGCAGCTGGCCTTGCCGTCGAGTGACAGCGGCCTGGGGGGGCAGGGGGGGCGGGGGCGGCCGGACCAGCGATGCCGGCGGGCATGACGAAGCATGGCTCCCGCTCCACCAGCTCGTTGCCGCCCGAGCCCATGGAGATCGTGCGCAGCAAGGCGTGCTCGCGGCGTGTGCGCCTCAACGTCGGGGGTCTGGCGCACGAGGTACTCTGGCGCACTCTGGACCGCCTGCCCCGCACGCGGCTGGGCAAGCTCCGCGACTGCAACACGCACGACTCGCTGCTCGAGGTGTGCGACGACTACAGCCTCGACGACAACGAGTACTTCTTCGACCGTCACCCGGGCGCCTTCACCTCCATCCTCAACTTCTACCGCACTGGGCGGCTGCATATGATGGAGGAGATGTGTGCACTCAGCTTCAGCCAAGAGCTCGACTACTGGGGCATCGATGAGATCTACCTGGAGTCCTGCTGCCAGGCCCGCTACCACCAGAAGAAGGAGCAGATGAACGAGGAGCTCAAGCGTGAGGCTGAGACGCTGCGGGAGCGCGAGGGCGAGGAGTTCGACAACACATGCTGCGCGGAGAAGAGGAAGAAGCTCTGGGACCTGCTGGAGAAGCCCAATTCCTCCGTGGCCGCCAAGGTGAGTCTGGGCTGGTGGCACTGTGGGGCTTCAGGGATGAGCCCATGTCCCCAGATAGAGGACTGTTGTTGGGGGGGTCTCTGGCCAAGTCTCCAGATGTGAGGATCAGTAAAGTTAGACTTCCCATTGGGCATTAATTTCCCCTACTTTGTTGGAGCAAATGATTTATAGGTCCTTATGAAAAGCTACAACGCTGACAAGAGAGAACACAGAAATAGAGCATTTTGGGGATGGGGTAAAGTTGGGTGTACTTCACTAGAAAGTCCCAGACCCAGGCTGGAGTGGGTGACTCTGTAATGATGGTGCCTGACCCTATGCTTCTAATCCCACTTGCACAAGGAGAGGAATAAGAGCAGCCCAGACATGCTGGAGGCTGTCAAGATACTGTCAGGACCGTTTAACATAAAAGAAAAACAAAGGGAAGACACAGGGAGGGGTGTAGGGATGGTCCAACATGCAGCCTTGCCTGTGAATGCTTGAGGGGAAGGGTCATCTGGGTATTTATTTATTTATATATTTGGTGGATTTCTTCTAAGAGAAGTTTATTGTAGCTTTTAAAGAAGCTTTGACTATTGGAGAAGCATGTGCATCTTAAAATTGGAGAGAATAATGAAGTGGTTTGACAAGCAAAGAAAGAAAGAGACAGGAATTCATGTGACCCCACAGGGCAAGTGCCAGGTAGAAGCAGGGAAGGAGACTATCTGAGGGCAGGGGCCACTGGCTGGTGTGTGACTCCTCTGAGCCAGGCTGGGACTCAGTGCCCAGTGGGTTGGGGCCTGTCCTCATGTACCCAGAGCTCTGCTGTCACAAGCAAGTGACTATACAGTGTGTTCTGAGCTGTAAAACAGGTGGGGAGGAGCCCAGGGCAAGCTGGGCAAGCAGAGATGCAGCTGTTGGGATCCTGCAAGATTAGATTGGGAAAGTCGTGGAGAACGAAATTCTCTCTGACAGCTTGGCTTGGAGGGGTGGGGACAGGCAGATAACTAGCATCTTGCCTATCCATCTGATCTCTCCTTGTGGGAGCCTGGTGGCTCAGGGGTCCCTCTCTCAGTCCAATCTGAACAGGGCTCTGCATCCTTTCCCCAGATCGGGAAGCTCAGGGAGAAGTCCCCAGGGTGGACGCAGGTGGGGGCAGCTGCTTGGAGGTGAAGGAGCACATATATTTCTTCTCTGGCCTACAGATGCTAAAGGGGACATAGAGGCCCCAGGCCCTGTCTCCACCCAGGAGGCTGTAGCCTGCCTCCCACCATAATCCTGCCCATTTCGTGTCCAGAGAACCCCCACTGTGAGAATTGCTCACCCTTAACCGGCTTAGGATCAACAGACTTATTTTGCTATTTCCAGGTCTGACACAGGTTCCCCACTGCCCATCCCTTTTAGGCCCAGACGTGCATCTTCTTGTCCTGTGGCAGGAGCCCAGGGGCAGGATGGGGGCTCTGCCCTCTCTGTGAAGAAGCAGGCAAAGGGCTGTCTGTGTTTGAGTGGTGACAGGCAGCAAGATGCAGATGCTCCAGCTTACCAGAGGTGCTCTTTGGGTATAAACAGCCTCTCCTCTCCCTCGGGTTAATCCGATCACGGAGCTTCGGGGCTTCATGACCTCTCTGTGATCCCAAGCTGGGCTGTCAGCTCATACTCCTGGCAGATGGACCATCTAGGATTTCTCTGCAGCTGGAGCTGAAACCGGCAGGCAGGCAGGCCCATTGGAAATCCTGACTGCTACTGAACAAATAAAGAGCAAATAGTGATGCTCAGAGAGGTCAAGCACCTTCTCCCAGATCACAGAGCAGGCAGACAGGAGTAGCCATGACTCGAATCCAAGTGTCGGATTTTTGAACACTCTGTCCCTTCCCTATTGATTAAGTACCTCGACTTCTTCTGTCTCCCTGCTTCCACTTTTGCCCCTTATGATCCATTCCCCACACAACAGCTGAAGTGAGCTTTTCAAAATGCAAATTGGATCCCATTATTCATCTGCTTAAAATCCTCCGGAGGTTTCCCATCACGCATAACATAAAATCGAGGCTCTATTGTGACCTACGAGGCCTAGAGAATCTTGTTTCTGAGGAGGCTCTCTGAGCTCATCTCCTCTGCTCTTCACCTCACTCAGTTCTGCCCCACTGGCCTCCTTGCCATCTGCAGCAGGCCAGGACTTACCCTACCCCAGGACCTTTGCACTTGCTGCTCCTGCTGCCAGCTCTCTGTCTTCTGTCCCCATTCAAGCCTCCTACTGTTGCATCAGGCAGCATCTTTCCTGCATGGCCTGAGGCCCCACTTCATGTTGTATTTGCCTCGAGGATTTTTTTTTTTTTTTTTTTTGTATCACACCCACAGAATGTGAACTCCTTAATTTGTACTCTCTGCTCTGTTCCCACCACAAGTCGTGGGACCTGGCACAGAGGAACTCTAATAACCATGCACAGAATGGACGAATGAGGGAGTGAACGACAGCTCAGGCCTTGGGACTGGTACTTTTTCCTCACCACTTGTGCCTCAGCCCCCTGAGCTCAGCCCTCTTTCAGTTGCCTGCACTTGGCCACCCCAACCCCCAGCCTGGGCACCTTGCATGACAGAACAGCAGGGTTCATGGGAATTTCTCCAAGGCCATGGCTGAGAGACCAAGTGGAAGATGGTGATGGGTGCTGGTGAGGGGCAAAAATGGCTCCATTTGTCCCCTTTGCCTAAGAATAAGGAACAGTCAGGGTTTGGCCTTAGCTCCTCTTCCTCCTTGGTCCTGGGTAATTTCTTCACCACTCCAGGCCCAGCATCCCACCGAGAAGTAGAGGCCAAGAGTCTGCCCTGACAGGTAGCGATGCAACTGTGTTTCTCCACAGTCCCACTCCCAGCCTTGCACATAGTAGGGGGTGTTACTGTCCTCAAGGATAAAGGGCAAAGTCCTTTCTGCCGGGCTGGGCAGAGCTGCTGCAAACCCTTTTCTCCTGTGGAGGCTGAGCTGATGCTGTTAATAATTGATGGGCTGTTCTGGCAACTCTGAGACAAACCACAGCATAGGCCCTAGGCTTTTCCACCAGGGGAGCGAAAATCAAAATCCATTAGGCAAGAGGCTGTGTGATTGATTCTTCTTTGGAAGATGGGGCTGGCCCCATTGGGCTGACAGTGTCTCAGTGCTGCGGCCACTATGGGCTTCTGCTTTCTGGGAAACTCGACAGGCATTTCTCAGTAGGAGTGGAGGGAGCTGATTTGCAGGCCTTCCTTAGAACAGCCTCGGGGGTTAAACCCCTGATCTAATTCTCTGATTTCCACAGTAGCTGCTGTTCATTGTGCCAAGCACTGATGTGTGGTATTTCATATGTACTATCTATCTCCCTTCCAGCAATTCAATTAGGTAGTATGCCTGTTAGGAGTACTTTGGGCTGTAAGTAATGGAATAAGAAACTCAAAGCAGCTTCCAAAAGGAGAAGAATGTGACATTTCACGTATCCTGAAGGTCCGAGGTGGCTGGTTTCCAGCTGAGTGAAAGCTCAGTGGCGCCATAAGGATTTCAGGTTCTTTCCACCTCTCTACTGCTCCAACTTCTGCGAGTGACTTGGTTCTCATGTTTGATAACTCATATCACACGTGGCTGCCCAGTTCCAGCCCTGAATAGTAGACAGTAATGTCCAAACTCCTAAAGAAAGGTATTCCTTCCTATGCTGTATTTATTATTTTTCTTCAGGGCAAAAGTTTCCCAGAAACATCCTAACAGACTTCTTGACAATCCCACTGGCCAGGATCAGGTCATACTCATGTCCTAGCAGTAGGAAAAGCCAGGGAAGCAACTATCTAGTATTTTCAGATGAGGGTGAGAATGGGTTTGCTGAGTGCTCACAGTGACTGTGTCACCACCAAATCCTCCTTTCCAGTTGCCACCATGTCCCATCAGGGTGCCGACTGAAGGATTATCAGCCACAGTCCTTGGGGATTTCTTGCCCTAGCAGGTCAAGGCTCTTCATTTATGTATTGTCACCAAGCAAAATGGGGACTGACTCAGAGCCCCTGGGCTCATCATGTTCTCAGGGGTCAGGCCAGACATCAGCTGGCCCTAGGGCAGGCATCTCTGGTCTCTGTCCTCAGTGCAGAGACAAAGCTCCAGGGATTCAGAGTCTTGGCTGTGGAATCTTCCAGACCTGGTTGTGAAGCCCAGCCCTACCTTGGCCCAGCTGTAGACTTTGGAAGCTCCATGCTGTAGCTTTTATTTCCTAATCTACGAAGAAAATCAAACCTGCCCCATAGGGCTGTTCAAAGGGTAAATATGATAGTGCATGAAAAATACTGAAATCCAGTGAGCCCGTTGTCTCCATTTGACAAAGGCAAATCCAGCGGCACAGGGTGCTTCTGTAACTTGCCTGAGCCACACAGCGGTCAGTGAAAGCTCGTGGACATCTGAGGCCTCGAGCCCCGCTATCGCTGCTGCATGGGGTCGGGAATCTTTCGGCTCCTCCAGGACGCCTGGCCAGGACCGTAGACTGGCAGCAGTCCCTCGCAGGGGGCAGGGGTTGGTTGGAAAATCTTCTCTGGGATGGCGACATGAAAATGCTTAGGAAAGAAAAGTGCTGGCCAAATAAGTAGTTTGGCCAAAGCTTAATTAACTGGAAGAGAACAAACATGCATTAGGCACCAACTCTATACCCAGCACTTTGTTGAGATCCGTACTTGATACTGTTGTGGGAGGGAGCGCCGATTTCAGAGCCGTGCTGCCCAGGCTCAGGCCTTGGCTCTTGTCTCCCATAGGTGAGGTGAGGCCAACGAGTGCGGCTCTCAGCTCTTGGTGCCCTGCTTTCTCCTCCAGACAATACTTAGGGGCAGCAGCAGCATCTGCACCCCACCAGAATCCCACCAGAATGAAATGCATGAATGCACAGAAACTCCTTACTGGAGGGCCTGCCACACAGAAAGCCTTCATTAAATATTAGGTCTTTTGTTTTAATTAGAATTTATTTTTTATTTATTTATTTTTTGTCTTTTTGAGACAGGGTCTCACTATGCAGTTCAGGCTGGCCTTAAACTCACTTTGTAGCTCAGGCTGGTCTCGAACTCACAACAATCCTCCTGCCTCAGCCTCCCCAGTGCTGGGATTACAGGCATGCGCCACCACGCCCGGCTTAATTAGAATTTATTGATCATGGGGCCAGGGAGATAGCTCAGAGGCATAAACACCTACCTGGCAAGCACAAGGACCTGAGTTTTGTCCCTAGCCCAGCAGGCCATGTGGTCTCAGCCCTGGATCCCTGGACGTACTGCTTCGGCCCCAGATGCAGGCACCCACCATGTGGCCCCAGAGCTGTGCATGGTTGCACACACCTGTAATCCCAGCACTTGGGAGGTTGAGACGAGGATCTCTGCTAGTTTGAGTCCAGCCTGGAGGTTACAAAAGTGAGCACAAAGCCAGGCCAAGCTACATAGTGACCCTGTCTTAAAAAAAAAAAGAATTTATTGAACATCCCAGCTGAATAAATAAGTTCTTTTGCAAAAATCATTATTTTTCCTGGCAAACACAAGGTCATAAGTTTGATTCCCAGTACCACTACCATCCCCCCCAAAAATCATTCTTATAAAATGATGTGTGCTTGTTGCAAGCCTGCTGGCTTTGTCAGGCCACTGGGGTCCAGGAAAGGCAGGAAGCCAGCACTACCGGGAATAGCCCGGGACAGGTGTGCGTTCCATGCTAGAGCCCAGGGCCCTGGCTGCCCCAGCCCTGGACCTCTCTGACCTTTTTCTCTTCTGTCTGGCCTGCCAAAGCTCTCTCAGGTCACTTCCTACCGACCCACTTGTGCTCAGATTCTTGTCTGAGAATCTGGTTCCAGGAAAACCAACCAAAGAACCATGGAAGCTCACCTATCAGGGCCTCCTGGGTTATGCCATCGGCAGTGGAGGCCTCAGGGATCATCTCAAAAGTGGGCATTCTGGGTGCAGTCAACCTCATCGCCAGGTCTTGGATAAAATTAAAGCTATAGTGGTGTGGCAGGGATAGCTCTATCCTGAGGTCCTTCCACCCACCTGGTGTCTTTGTCTTTTTTTATTGTTGGGACAACATAGCTGACACCCAAAGCTAACCTTTTAGTTTATTTATTTGTTTGAGGCAGGGTCTTACTATATAGTGCAGGTGTCATGGTTTGTGTCCAGATGTCCCCACAAAGTGTTGGGCCAGGCTTCCAGAGTTTATGGTCCAATGCTGGGCCTGTGGGTGTGAGTGCTACACCTGCCCTGGGTGGGTGACCTGCATGCAATATGAGAGAGGAAGAGAGGCTTGTTTCTGGCTGCTTCTACCTTTTCGCTCTTGCTGCTTTTGCTGTTCTCTGCCCCCCATGAACCTCTGCCCTCTCCCACATGCCACTCTGCCTTGGAGCCAGCCGAGTGTGGAGGGAAGCCTCCATAACCTGTGAGCTAAAGAAACCTTTTCTTCCTCGATTCTGAGTGTTGGGTATCTTGTCCCAACAATGAGAGAAAAGTAATGGAGACATCAGGCTAGCTTGAACTCACTCATTGCTAGGTAGGCCAGGCTGGCCTTGAATTTATGGCCATACTTTTGCCTCAACCTCCCAAGTGCTGAGATTACAGGCATGTGCTACCACATCTGGTTGAAACCCAACAGGGACCACGGAGGAGAAACAGTTCACAGGCAGTTTCTGTTGCTTACATTGTATCCGGGCTACTGAGCTTAGGGCAGTGCCAAACCAATCAGGGGACTGATGTAGTAATCGCATATTGTTAATCACAGCATGCTTAATCCTAGCATTGCACCATGAATCAGTCACAGACAATGGAGTCAGCGTCACTGAAGAAGCCCCACCTATGACTGTTGAGGCTGTGGGGGGGATATGTAGGCTCAAGCTATAACACCTAGCACTGAAGGCCAGTAGAATCCCAGTCCCACAGTCACCCTGTTAGGGATGGGGCAGTGTCCTCATCTTACAGCTGTGTGAACTGAGGACAAGGAAGGTGAAACGACCAGACTGGGGTCAGACAGGGGACTAGGATCAGACAGGGCGTGTGAATGACCTTCAGGAGTGACAGGCAGGCTCTCTGATGCATCCCCAGGGGGCCCTTTTCCTGTTGGGAATTGCTGAGAGTTGGGATATTTGCCCCTGGAGTGTGAGCCCCAAGGAACCTCCCTCTGTGGAGTGGGAAGGGGACAAAGGACAGGGTTCCTTGAGCTGACTCTGCACTCATATGCTCTGAGCCTGGAAGACAGCCGCAGCTGAGCCTGGGGTGCAAAACGCATCCCTAAGGTGACTTTTCAAAAAACTCTGGTAAAATACACATAACAGTTTACCACTGTCATCATCATTAAAGGTAGAATTCCCTCATGCTGCGTGCATTCACAGTGCCTGCAGGTCATCACATCCCCCAGAACTTTTCTTCTTGCCAGACTGAAACTCTGTACCCATGAAACAAACCTCAGTGGCCCCCTGCCCCTCACGTGCACTCTCCTACGCTCCAGTCTCTCAGGGCTCAGCTATTTCAGGAAGCTCGAGGAAGTGGACTCGGGTATCTTTTGTCCATTCATAACCGGCTTCTTTGACATAGCATGGTATCCGTAAGGTTTATCTCTGCTGTTGTATGCATCAGGGTGTTGCTTTTTAAGAATGGCTGAGGGCTGGGGAGATGGCTCAGTGGAATAAGTGCTTGCCTGGCAAGTGCAAGGGCCTGAGTTCAATCCCCAGTTCCCCCCCCCCAAAAAAAAACGACTGGCTGATATTCCTTTCTAAGTCTGTGCCACAAACATCGATGCCCCTTTGGTGGCTTCGTGATGCTGCCGTGATCCTGGGGTGGGGACTCTAGGATTAATCTTCTGAGGACCTGCCGGACTGCTTCCCCCAGGGGCTGTGCCATATTCCTTTCCCACCAGTCCTGCAAGAGAGTTCCGCTCTTCTATATCCTTGTCAATACCTGCAAGTTTCTGCTTTTGTTTCTTACAATAGCCATTCTGAAGGTTGTTGGGTCACTTTTCACTGTGGTTTTGATTCGCACATAGTAGTGATGAACGCCTTTCAGGTGCTTGCTGGCCATTCTGCGCGGTGCTTTCTTTGGAGAAATGTCTCCTCAAGTCCTGTGCTCAACTTTCAAATTGAGTTATTAGATTATTGTTGAATTGTAAAAGTTCTTTATATTCTCAATACTAACTCTTTATTAGATATATGATGCACAAATATTTTCTCCGGTTTTCGATGCTTTTTTCTTTTTAATGTATTTGGTCCAGGGTCTAACTACCCAGCTTGGACTCGTAATGATCCTCCTGTTTTCAGCCTCCCCAGTGCTGAGATTACAAGCGTGCACCACCATGCCTGGTCTCAGTGGCCAGCTCAGCATGTGTGGGGGTTGGGCCGGTGTGGCATGTGGTCCCGGGGATCAAACTCTGGCCCCTGTGCTTGCCTATGCAGGCACTTAGTCTGCTGAGCTATCTTGCCAGCCCTTGTTTGTTTGCTTTTTTGAGACATGGTCTTGCTGCATAGTCCAGGCTGGTCCTGGACTTTTTATGATTACAAATGTGTACCACCATGCCCAGTTTATTCTCTTATTCTGTGGCTCACTTTTTCTTTTTTTTTCTTTCTTTCTTTCTTTTTTTTTTTTTTGTCTTTTTGAGACAGGGTCTCACTATACAGTTCAGGCTGGCCTTAAGCTCACTTTGTAGCTCAGGCTGGTCTCGAACTCATAACAATCCTCCTGCCTCAGCCTCCTGAGTGCTGGGATTACAGGCCTGCACCACCATGCCCGGCTCATTTTTTCATTCTGTGGATTGTGACCTTTGATGCACAGCTGTTTTAAATTTTTTTTCAAGTTTTTTTTTCTTTTGTTTCCTGTGTTTTGGGTGACATCACCAAGAAATCATTGCCAAATTCAGTGCTGCACAACTGTCCCCACGGGCTTCCTTCTGAGAGTGTTTCCTGCTTGTTTGGCCTTTGCATGTGGCATAAGGGACGCACTAGCAAAGGGCTGACTGTCCAGGCTGGTGGTGTTAGGACTGTAGGTGGGATGACATGCTGGATGCGCACCCCCAGCGTGGCCCCCATTCCACATGCCCACAAGGGTGTAGCCGAGGGATGGCAGACGGTGTGAGCAGCACACAGTGTCAGACTGTAGCCACCTCCACCCCTGCCTGAACCCTCCAGCTCCTCCTCCCACCCATGCCCCTGCTGACCTCTGTCCTCCACTCATAGCAGTTCCGAGCCCTCTCAACTCTCATCTTGTTTGAGCCCACCTGCAGCTCCACAACCTGGCATCACCCGTCTCCCACTCCCTCACAGTCACCCCTTCTTCACTCTTCCCCCCATTCCTCGCCTGCACCCCGCACCTCAGGGCCTCTGTGCCAGCTATGTCTTCTGCTTGGTATGGTTTCCTTGCTTGTGGGCTGGTCTTTCACCAAAGGCCACCTTCTCAGGGAGGCTGTGCGCAGGAGACCACACCGCATGAGTGGGTGCCCGCAGCACCAACTCTTCAGAGCCCTCAGTGCCTGCCCGTTTCTCTACAGCACAAGATTACTTAACTTTTTCATTTCCTTCTTGCTTCACCCTCCCCTTGGACAGAAGTTTAAAAGGGCCGTGTCCTGTCATGGTCACTCCTGGCTGCATCTTCAGTGCCTAGAACAGTGTCTGTCAGGCCCTCCATGGTTCCTACTGCTCAGGACCAAGTTCAGACTCAGCCTGGGCTTCCAGCTCAGCTGCCCTACTACTGTCCTGTCTTCATTCTCTTGGCTGCCCCATGCCCCTTGTCTGCACCTCTTACACTTTACTGTATTCTTTCTCATCCTGCACCGTGCTTTTGCCCGAGAGGATCCTCTGCCTGAACCCCTCTCTGCTTCTTCTCTGCCTGTGCCTCACCTTCGCCCCCAAGGCCTTCCTGAGCCACACCCTCCACCGCCCACACTCCAGGCAGCACTCCCTGCTCCCTCCGGTGCTCTGGAAACCTGGCATCCCTGCTCCCTCGGGCGGGCTCTGGGGAGATTGGCATGTGGGCTGTTCTGTGGGTGCCTGATGGGGCCACTGGCAGGCAGCAGGGTGTGTGAGGAGGCAGGCTCTACAGCTTGACTGCCTGGATTCAAATCCTGTCTCAGTATCCCATCTTTTTGGGGGGTACTCTGGGGATTGGATCCAGGCCTTTGCACTAAGCTCTGCCCCCAGCCTTTTTTACCTTTACTACACAGGGTCTCACTAAATTTCCCAGGCTGGGCTCAGGAACTTGTGATCTTCCTGCTTCAGCCTCCTAGAGAGACAGGATTAAGGCAGTCCACCCCTACAGCCGGCCTGGCTCAGATACTTTTAAGTGGCACCCCCTTTGGGAAATGACATCTCTGGGCTTCAGCTTCTTGCTCCATAATTTAGGAAGGCTCACAGCAACCAGGGTTGTGGTGCCAGCTCTTCCTGAAGCGCTCAGAGCGGAGCCTGGCCCTCAGCAAGTGTCCCTGACAACTATTAGGACTGCTGCAGTCACCTGTTGGTAGATGCTGAGGGAATGAACAAGTGGAGAAATGGGCGTCATCTCGTGGTGTGTGAGTAGAAGGCTCTGTCTTGCAAAGCCAGGCTCTCCGAGGCATAGCCCCTTCCTTCTGTGTCTCTAGCAACCTATTCCCTGTGCCTATGCTTCATGAGCAGGGAGAAGTGGGGTTGCACCGTGGGTTACAGGTGGTCTGAGGTGTCCCCCACACCTCCTGTGTGCCCCGCTTTTGCCAGGCCCTGAACCTGGCCCCTACTGTAATTGCACACTGTGGCCTGGCAGGCAGATGCAGGCTTGGAGAGAATGAAGTTGCCTTTGTCAATTCCACACTTCACTTACATCTGCCAGGTAATGGACCTGGAAACAAACAGCTTCTAAAAATTCACCGGCATCATGCACTCCTTCCTACATAAGGCCTGCCCTGAAGGTCCGAGGCTGGTGTGATCCTTGGGGGTCTTGGCCTTGACCAGCCTTTCCCCTTAGAGCCCCCGTGGACCCTAGTGTACCAGAGAGGACCCTGTTGTACCAGAGTGGCAGAGCAGAGCCCATGAGAAGCAGGAGCCAAGGTAAGCTGCTGTTCACCAGCCTCCTGTGTGCTTCTCACCTGGCCGGAATTCCCCCTGCTCCTTGAATAGATCACTTTACCCTTGTCACTGTGGGTAGCTTTGCACATCCTGTGTCATTAGTCCCTGAAATAGCAACTGCAATCTGACTCAGCCCTCCCCCCATCGTCAGGACAACCCTTCCATCTCAGACTTGGCTCCCTTTCCCGGCTTCTCTGCTCCTTCCTACTTAATGTGGGTACGCATACTGCTTTGAGAACCTCTTTCAATGATGCGGTGTTTGTGCGACAGTCATTCAGTGCATGTTACCGTATGCCAGACGCGGTGCTGGGTACCTGAGAAGCATCTGTGTAGCACTTGACAGGTGGGGAATGCCTGTCAGTCCAACAGGAGGATTGTGAGTTCAAGACCAGCCTGCATTATGTAGCAAGACTCGGTCTCAAAGAAACCAAGACCGATAGTACTTGTGTACTTATTAGTTCAGATTGGTCTGGTTACAGGTAACTGAAACACAGCTCAAATGGACTTCAGGAAAAAGGGGATTGGAAAGTCCTGGGTTAGGTAACTGCTCAGGTGGGACTGGATCCAGGGGCTTAAATAAGTCACCAGGACGGGGTCTCCTCTATCTCTAAGCTCCATTCTTTGTTGGCTCCCCAGCACCAGCGGGCCTGGAGAGATGACCTCCAGGCTTCCTTTCTGGGTAACGGTGAATTTCCTTCTCAGTAGCTCCAGCAGTTCCCAGGGCTGGTTTTCACTGACCAGGCCTCGAGCCAATCACTTAGCCGGTTCCCACAGCTGTGATGGGACGTAGAAGAAGAAAGGTGATTTTTCCAAAGAAAACCAGAAGCACAGCGACAGAGCAGGGAGAACAAACATGAGCTGGTAAAAGCAACCCGTAGCCATCGCAGTTTGTAAGCTCTGGGAGGGAGACAAGCATTACACAAATAAAAATGAAACAATAATCACACAAAGTATCACATGAGTGCAGTGGAGGGAAGAAGGTGTGGTGGAGAATGACAAGATGTGGCCTAGGAGGCCTGGCCTTGCCAGGGAGCCTGAACTTGACCTCTGACCTCCAGGCGCAGATCCGTGCTTTCCTGCATGGTCTCTGTGCCTCCACTCCTGTTTAGCATTCCCCCACGTGCGTTCTATTTTCTCCTCAACTTGTGTCACCTCCCCAAGCAAGACAGGATGTTCTCACAGCCTAGGACTGTCTTGTCACTTGCTTCTGTGTTCTGAGGCAGGGTGGGTGGGCTGCTTGCCCAATTTGTAAGTAAAATGGAATGGGCACGCAGCCAAGCCCGCCCATCTACCTGCAGTGCACATCTGCTCTCTTCCAGATGTGGCTACAGCCACATGTACTGTCTGTCCCAGACTGGAAACTTTGCTAGACTGTGTTCTACAGTCACCTGGGCCTGGTACAGAGGAGGAGCTCAGTGGTGTTTGTGGGAGGGAGGCAGGGGAGGGAGCACCAGCCAGCTGTGTGACCTTGTGCAAGCCACTTAACCTCTCTGGGCCTCTGGATCCATATCTTGCAGAGCCACCTGGTCCCTTCCCATCCTTCAGGTGTCAGCTCATATATCACTTCTTCAGAGAGGCCTACCTGACCTTGAATGACCAGGTTGGATGCAGTGGTATCTAAGCTCTACTGTGATTAAATGTCCCTCTGCTCTGTGGTGAAACCAGGCCCCTGCACGGCTCAGGCATCCTTTCTCTCTTTGCTGGTCTCCTTGCCTCTCCCATGCCACTCCTCTGGTGATCTGCTTAGGAGAGGGTCTGGGTTGGTGGCCCAGGGGTCTGGGTTCATTGTCCCTGTACTGCAGTATGAGAGCCTGGGAAGTCTTTGGGCCCTGCTTGGTCTCTCAGGGCCTCAGTTTCCTTGGGTAGGAAATGGGCTGTGGGAGCCAGGTGTGCTGGAGGACTGGCATTGTGTCAGGCTAAGCATGAGGCCTCATTCCTGGGGAACTGTCTCCCCACTTCCTTTTCCAAGACAGTGCCTGGACCATGATAGTCCCTGAGGGTAAAGAGCACTTCCTGAGGCACTGAGGTGGGAGTGAGTGCTTCCCCCTCTCCGTCTCTTCTGGCCTCTGCTCCAAGTCTTCCCCTCAAGTCCTTCCCATACACCAGTTTGGGATCCCACTGGCATCTGGGCTGGGGGAGTTGCCCAGTCTGAGGGGATGGTTTGCCACAGACTGCATCAGTGCTGGGTAGGCTGTATGGGGGCTGAGTGCCCCTGTTGTCGAGTGACCATTGGCTGAGCCAGCTACAGAGTTTTGGAGAGAGGTGCACCATCAAAATAGAGCCTTCTCGTTCTGAACTTTTTAAGAATTACAGGATGATGCTAGTAGGCTCACCAGGCCCGTGTGGCTGTGCAGGTGGCCCTCTCTGAAGCTAGCCTGGCCAACTGGACAGCAGGATCAGAAGGACCTTGGGTCCTAGAGAGTCTGTCAGGAAAATCATCTGCTCTGACACTGCCTGGGGACCTGGAGGCTGGAGCTCCGGCCCAGAGGTGGTGTGAACATGGAGGCTATGAATGGAAGAGCAGCAGAGCCAGCCCAGCGAGGACCCCCACTCTGCAGCCTGAGCACCAGGAAGGGTCAGGTGGGGTCTGCTCACAACCCGAAGAAGCAAAGCTACCCTTCAGCTCTGGGCAGGGTCTCAGCCAGCAAGACATTTACATTTTCAGGTGAGATATCCCGGTTTCCTAGTGCTGGCAAATAATTTTTAAATGTTAGAAACACTTGAGTGGGCTAGACAGAACATGTCTGAGTGCCTGCCCCGTGCAGGTTTGGTCTTGGTTCTGGGCACCAGCAGCATAGGGGTTTTGGACAGCTAGAAATTGCCTGGAAGGAGAGAGCAGATAGCGTAGGGGTGACTCAGACAGCAGGTTGCCTGTATTAAGGAAAAGGAGCCAATTGCTACTTCTTTTATTTGTCCCCCATTTTTTCCATACTAGTGAATGAACCAAGGCCTTTGCACGGAGCTCCACCCCCAGACCTTATTTTATTTTTAAATTTTGGGACAGGGTCTGGTCGGGTCTGGTCTCACTATTGCTAAGTAGCCAGGGCTCCAGCCTGAGCCTCGCAGAGCCCTGGAACTGCAGGCTTGTGCTACTAGGCCAAGCCCCTTCCTCCACTTTTCCTTCTGCACAGGCCTCGGTGGGTCGGAAGACATCCGCCCACACTAGGGAGCTCTGTCTGCTTTACTGAGGCTGTGTTCACACACAGCCCCCATCCACCAACGCCCCCTCAGCTGTGCCCAGGGATGTTGAATCTGACCTGCCCCATGGCACTGTCATATGCACGGTCATACCCCTTTCTGTGGTGGTGAGGCACAGCCCAGGGTGACAGGTATTCGTGCAGTGTGAGACTGCCCTACCCACGTGGAACATAGGTCTGCAAAAGAAGGCAGCTCGTGCCTGCAGGATGCCAAGTCGGTGACTCCCGAGTGGATCATCCAATAAGTCCCATCGGCCTCGCCCAACTCCAGCCTGAGTAGGCCGAAGCCGCAGTTGTAGGACCAGAAGCAGCACTCGATGTCCAGTCAGCGGATCAGGCCAGTGCTGAGCCTTGGAGTCCTCATCTGTCAAGTGGGCATAACAACCTCCGCGCATTGGCCCAGTGAGGTAAAGCGTGCAAAATGCCTAGCAAGATGCCTGACGGGCACAGAGTAAAGCCAGGATTCACTGCGTTGGTTTTTTTCCATCGTCATCATTGTCACTGTAGCCCTCATGGAGCAATGCCAGCTGTACTGTTTCAGCCTGGAAAGTCTGGATGTTCAGAGATTTCTCAGGAGCGATCAGTATGCCTCAGGATTCTGTTTTTCAGGATCGGAATCCTGGTGTTCAGGGTTAGAGTTCAGGAACCGTAGATCACAGCTGTGATGTTTAGTGTTGTAAAGTGGCCATTGAAGGTCACAACTCTGGGGCTCAAGGTTAAGACTGCTGTTCTGGAAGAGAACCCTCACATCTGTAATTGGACCCAAACGGTGGGCTGCCAGGGTGTCGTTATTCATGACTGACAAGATAGCAGGTGAGGCCAGAATTGCTGATGCTCCAGTTGGAACTCAGGTGCAGGGCAGGAGATTGCAGGTCCAAATTCAGGATGTTTGGGTGGTGCGTGGGATCAGATTCTGACAGGCAGATTCAGAGCACTGGCTGGGCATTGAGCTCTCGTGCCAGGCTCATTCTGTTGCACATCTTGTCCTTTTTGTATGTGACCAGGCTGCATCATTTCCCCTCCTGGCAGCAGTTGTGAGGCAGTTGCAAAGGACAAAGAGTTGAGGCCAGGTGTAGTGGTGCACACCTGTAGTTCTAGCACTCAGGAGGCTGAGGCAGGAAGATCCCTGTGAGTTTGAAGTCAGTGGGGGCTACAAATGGGTTCAAGACCAGCCTGAATCTTGTTATAAAGCCCTGTCTCCAAAAAAAGCACTGTTTCTGATGCCCTACCACTGGGGCCATGCCAGCAGATGTCGGGGTCCTCAGTAAGATGGGGAAGTGTGGCTCCTGGGCCCAGCCCTCCACAGACCCTCAGACCTCCGTGTTGATCCTCTGTCCTCTTTCTGGCCTCCCTGGAGCACCATGGCCCCCATACGATTGCACTTTGCTATCATCTAGAGAAGGGCAAACGTTTGGGTCCAGGGTCAGACAGAGTGCCAAGGGCCTGCGGCTGCTCTGCCCTGGGGGTGTGTGGCTGTCAGAGGCTCACAGGGAAGCGGAACGGTTTCTGGTCACTGCGGTCTCCACAAATGCACTGTCAGTGCCAACTGGAGGGGAATGCCATTGATCATGCGCTAAAACTTGTCTTTAAACTCTATTTATGATGGCACAAATAATGGGCACTCAGCGGAAAATGGGTTGGCAGGAGCGACCGGCTGGCCCATCCCGGCACGCAGTCAGAACCTGCCGTTCCTCTCTCAGGCCACCTGCCTCCTCGCGGCTTTACCTTCTGGCTTTCCTCATAGCCCTTCAGTCCCCTCGCATATCATGTCTTGTCCGTCTCGTGGCACTGCCTCCTCAGCCCCAGGCCAGCAGGGTGTGGTCAGGCGTACCCATATACAGTAGCTACAGGGTAAATATTTGCTGAAGGAATAGCTCAGTGACAACCAGAGATGGTCGGAGTGCCAAGCACCCAGTCACTCCACACAGACCTGCTTCCAGCCCTCTTCACTCTGCACCTATGTCCTGGATGGGGGAGGTCGTGCGGAGTCATTCACTCATCCTTCTCTTCTTCCCCTCTTCCTGCCCCCTCCCTTTCTTCCTCCTTGTGGAGCTGGGGATGGCACCCAAAGCCCCATGCGTGCCAAGAAACGTGCTGCCGCTGAGCTGCTCCCAGCCCGCTGCGTGCTTTCTCCTTCCTCTCAGGATGACTTCAAGGCCTTCTGGGACCACAAAGGCCCTGTAAGAACTGCCACTGCACTCTGATTCACCTGGGCATTGCATCACCCTCTCTTGTCTTCTCAGTCCCATTGGGCATCCTTTCTGTGTCAGTTAGATTTCTGTTGCTGGGAGAAAATACCTGACATCCACAAATGAAAGGAAAAGGTCTATTTCAGCTCGTGGTTCCAAGGCTTCTGCCCATGGCTGTTTGGCTCCGAGGCAGGAGCATCACGGGAAGGGTAGGATGGAGTAAAGCTGCTCACCTCGTGCCCCTGCTGACCTGGGGCTGACCCAGGTGGGCCCACTTCCTGTCAGTCCAAGATACAGACTCAGCATTGAGGTTGCTGTCATCACAATCGGCTCATCTGTCTGTTCTCCCTCAGAATTTTGCTGTATTAGTGATCAAGCCCTCAATGCCTGTGTCTTTGCACGACATTCCATATTCAAATTACAATTTTTTCTGAGACCCCCTAGCATACCAGGCTAGCATGCACCTCAGGGACTTTGAACACGTGGACTTGTCTGACTAGAACACCTTGTAGCCTCCACCCTGGCCTTCTTGACTACTTTAACTCATCCTTTAGGGCTCTGCCCAATGACCTTCCCAACTTGATGCCGTTTCTGTCCATGATGGGCCCTGGTGTTTTGCCCAGAAATCTACTGCTAGATCCCTTTGGTCACCACGTTTGTGTTTCTAGGTTCATCGCTGTGGGATAATCTTTCCTGCCCTGGGAATCCCTTATGAAGGGAGGAGCCCTCTGTAACTCAAACTCTCTGTTATAAACAACCCAACTGTATGGGTGGTTATATTTTTGAAATTGCAGGGACAGTGGCATGAGGAAGGAGAAGGTGGTGGTTTTCCATGTAATTGGACAGTGTACAAGAGAAGGGGGTGGTTTTCCACATGATTGGACGACAGTGCACAAAGCGGCACAGAGGACACCCTGAGGACCAACTCTCCACCTTTCTGGCTTCACCTCTCACCACCATCTCCTGGCTCCCTGTGTTCAGCTACACTGGTCTCCTTTTTGCTAAATATCTTCCTGCCTTGGGCTTTTGCATGGGCTGTTCTCCCCCCTAGAGGGATTCTCCTTTCCTCCTCCTCCAGACATTTGCTTCCTTATCCTGCAGTTTCCAGGCCAAAGGTCACATCCCCCACGCAGCCTTCCTCAATGTTGGTAGAGGTCCATCCATCTGCGGGTCTTCCAAGTTCTGTGTGCCTCTCCCAGAGGGCTGTTGTATCCATGGGCATTTTGCATCCATTCAGGGGACCCCCTGATTCCTACCTGACTCCCAGTCTGGCTAGGGAGCAGTAGGACATGGTCTGATATGGGTACCTGTTTTTCCTGCATCTCTGTCATCTCCATGGAAGTCTTCCCTGGAATGGGGTTAAATGGATGAATGGATGGATGGATGGATGGACAGACTCAAAGTTTTGTCAAAGTTGGAAGAAAGTGAAGCTCACAGTCCTGTGAGTGGCAGGTGCGGAAGCTGGTCAGAAATGCCCCCTGGGACTCCATCTAGAAAGTGCCATCCTCTGAAATGGCCAGAACATCAGGCTCTGTAGTCACAACCACATATCTTCTCCAGACTTAGACTGTGGGTTGAGTGGTGATTACAGACCCTCCTACCAGCTTTGGAAAAGTCCCACTTAGTTACATTTAGTGGGGTGCTACTGAATTTGACTTATGCAAACCACACCCATGAAATCTCTAAGTCCAGGGCCAGAGATTCTGAGGAACATTTTTTAAAGAAGGAGCCCAGCAAATTTACCAGAAATATGTTTTAGCTGGATGTGAACATGGTTCGAATCCTAGTGCCATGCATGATCTGTGGCAGGCCACTCCCCACTCTGAGACGCTTCCTCCAAAGTGCATCTTCCTGGCTAGGGAGATAGCTCAGCAGTCTAATGCCTGCCTGACAAGTACAAAGACCTGGATTTGATCCCCAGTACCGCATGCCAGGCCAGCACCGAGCCATGCTGGCCACTAAATCTGGGGATGGTGATCCATGCATATAATCCCAGCACTGGAGAGGCTTAGACAGGAGTATCACTACGAGTCTGAGCTGCATAGTGAGACCCTGTACCAAATAAATAAAAGATTCTTTTTTAAAGTTCAAAGCACATCCTGCTGGCAGGAAGGCCAGCAGAGAGAGGCTACCTTCCTTGGCTCTTTAGCAAAAGCCAATTGGCTCCTGTCACACACTCTCAGGCCATGTGATCTCTACTATCCCTGCGACCAGGTGAGGACAGGAGGAGAGGACAAGCATGGGACACAGGCCAGTGTGAGATCTAGGAAGTAACTAGTGCAGGACTTGTTTAATGGTCTTCTTTAAATTAACTCATTTACCTTAGTGAAATCAGGCTGTTTAAAGAGGGAGATTGATACCGTGAAGAATGGTACCATTTGCCTTAAATCGCAGTGTGAACCTCCAGAAGCTGGAGCCTGACACCTGCTGTCTGTGGGTACAAGAGGAGGCAACGTGTGTTAGAGAAGTGTTAAGGTCCCATTAGTCTCACACTGGGACTTTCCCCTGGAGGGAGTCAGAAGATGTGAAGGGAATTAGAAAGGGTGGCACCTTCTGGCTCTGTGAATCAATGTGACTTGATATCTTGTCCCTAGATGGTTAACCAGGTCCTGACTGCATGGGGGAACCATCTGAGGCTCCTTGGAAAATCTCAGTGCTAACCTCACTGACTCAGAGCTGGGGGTGTTGGGGAGGCAGGGTTGGTATTTTCAAAGCTCCCGAAGGGGACTGCACTGTGCAGCGGAGGTGGAGGAATGTAGCTCGTGGCGCATCTCCCACCCGCGGTGCATGTCCCGCGCTGACGCACAGAGGGGCCCAGCAAGTCCACTGGGCTGCAGGAGGGGCTTGCTGGGAGGCTGGGCCGCCCTGGGCTGGTCAGCAGTGTCACAGAGAGCAGGTGCCTGTTTCTCCAAGAAATTAACTGAGCAGGATTCTGGGAATCACTGAACACTCTCGAAGGGGAAGGAAACACGGTCCCTGGGATGGAATTCAGCTGTCACCTGGCCCTGCGCCCACCATGTGGATCTAACTCTCGTGACCTGAGCCAGCTGTTAATTCCCTATTGGTCCATCAGCCACCTCAGGCCCAGCTGTGCTGCTTGTCAGCTGTGTGATCTCAGGCAAGTCACTTGGCTTCTCTGGTCTACAGTGCTGGGTTGATCTTTAAGGACATCCCTACTGTGGGGACAAATGAGTCTTCATGCAGGGAGGCAGCCGGGGACTCCTTAATGGAACACCCGTCCTAGTCAGGGCTTCTCCAACCCCAGGCAGTTTGGGTGCCCAGGTCCCTTGCCCAGGAGCAGTCCTGGATCTGCATTCCTAACAAGGACTGAGGTCCATTCTGACACCTGGGGTTCACCAAAAAGTTCCGTGTCCACAGGCCCAGCTGCAGGGCCCTCACCCCTAGCAGTAGAAGAAATCGAGGTGGCCAGAGCCAAGGCTTTCAGCCCAGGCTCTGCAGCAAGCTCTGGGCAAATCTCCAGTTCTGGTCCTCTAACTCAGCCTCACTTCTCTTGTCTACCTATGTGACACTCAAGTTCAACATGCCCAAAGCCAAGCCCTGGTCCCCCTCAAACCTGTTCTGCTGATGCTGTCACATCAGTACTGGCCAGGAGCAGAGGCCCAAACCCGGGAGCCGTTGTCATCTCTGCCTTCCGCTCACGCAGTGTCTGATCTCGTGCGGAGCCCAGGGCTCCGGCCTCTTTTCACTACCCCGTTAACACTCCTGCACAGGAGTCGGCTGGCAGCTTTCGCTTCACAGGCCAGATAGTAAACAGTTCAGGCCTGTGGCCAGGCCAAGAAGCAGAATTGAGGCTAGCACATTTGCCCTTACATAATCGCTTAAAGTAGAGCCATGGAAAACTGTAGCATGTGCTCGGCTTTGCGTTTTGTGTCACCGGGAGGCGGCTGCCTTGGCCTGTGAGCCCTGGTTGGCTGACCCCTGCTGCAGGCCAAATATTCTCATTTGGGAGTTACTTGTGCCCCTTCCTGACAGCTGACAGGCCTGGAGACAGTTTCGGCTGTTGTACTAAAGGTGAGGCGGTCCTGACAGTGGGTAGAGGCCAGGGAGGTGACGCAGTGTCCTACAGGGCCGAGGCTGACTACAGGGCCCAGGCTGAGAAACTACTTTATCTCAAGCCACCATCCTCCCTCATATGGACTCTCAGTCATTTCCCACTGGACTCCTGCGGCCACATCACCTATCCCTGTGTCTATGCATTCTCCCCTCAGCCGGGGGTCCTCTGAGAACCCAGATCGCAGGCCTCTGGCTGGTGGCCCTCCCACGGCTCCTATCCACTCAGTGTGAGAGCAAACCCTTACTGTGCCCACAAAGCACTACAGGATGGATTCCCACCCCTGGCCCTCTCTGGCATCAACCCCCACCTAACCCGGAAACCCAGCTCAGGGCCTTGGCATAGGCTATTCCAATGGTTATCTTTGTGGCTTCCTTCCTCACCTCCAAGTTTTCATCAAATATCACCTTTTCAGACAGTGGCACTTTCCCTGACCACCTATTTTCCAATGGAAACATCCACCTCCTCCTCCCCACCCCCATTCTTCTTCCCCTCCCCACAGCAATGACGATCTCTTCTCACATCTACTCCTGGCCCAAGAAACAGGGCTTCTGGTATATTTTTCTCAAGCAGCCTAGCTCTGGCACTGATCTCTAGCACGTAGTATGTGCTCAGGCCACACTTGCTAACAAATGTGGTCAGTGTGCCTGGCTTCAGTGACTACAGGCGTAGGGTTTAGGCCCAACTCACCCACCTCCAGATGTTCACTGTTGCTCACTACTGAGTGCTGTGGGCTACATGCAGGGGTCCAGGGTGAGGCTAAAGTGTGGCCTTCGCTTGGGACTGCCCAGGGCTGAGAGCTCAGTACCTTTTGCAGCTGGTGTGGGGGCTGCAGGCCAGGCCCTGCCTCCCTCAAGGGCCTTCTGCCTGTCTAGTCCCACTCTGTCATACTGCCTTCCCCTGGGATCTGATCTTACCATCTTCCAGGTCCTGGCTCCCATGAGGCCTGGCCAGGCCTCTTGTCTTTCTTCACCTTGTAACTTCATCTGCCCAGCCAGGTCCTTGCGCTGGGCTTCATTTTGTCCACAGGCAGGCCCGTCAACTCCCAGAGCATGAGAGCGGGGATTGTGCAGGCCCTCCCCACCCCCACCCCGGCCTGCAGAGTCGTAAGTCCTGTGTCTCTGACAGGCACAGGGTGCACAGACTAGAGAGCAAGGGGCGCCAAGTGCCTCCAGGTGAAGATTCCATGGGCTGCTGTGGAGCCGGTGGAAACTCCACCTCAGTGCAGTTCGGCCTTCCTCTTTTTGTGAGGGTGGTCCTGTGCCCGGGACTCGTGAGGAATTCATGCCGTCAGAGGGCAGTCAGTGCGTGCACCCTGAAGGTGCCTCACCTATGTCCTGCCCTCGACCAGCAGAGTTGGAGCTCAGCTGCTATGAGGGCAGCACACAGCTGCCTGCTCACAACTGCCCTTCTCATAATTGTCCTCACAGCTGCTCATGACCAGTGCGAGCTGCCTAGGGGAGCATAGCCATCTCTCTCTAGTCAGAGTGTGGGAGCCCAGCCTCGCTCAGGCGGGATCCGCTCCGAGGCACCCAGGCTTAGCCAAGCCCTGCACTGCCCACTCGGCTTGTCCCTGACAGGCTCTCCCTCAGTGGACCCTCTGCATCTGAATCTACCCCACCCTACACACATGGGCTCTGCTCCACCACAAAGGGTGACTCTGGTCCAGGCCAGGCTGCCCATTCCCAGCATCTCCGCCTTTCTCCATCTTCATGGTGGGCATGGATCTGTCTCTACAACACAACCTCGGGCCTCTCCCCATTGTCCCTCCTGTCTGAAAGGTTTTGCTTCTTCTGCTGATGTGGTGGGGACGCTGGCCAGAGAGGGCTCCAGTCCAAGGGCTCTTGTAGGCTGGCCCAGGCCTCCCTGCCAGCCTTGTCTGCCAAGGCCCTCCCTCCCTAGCCCCAGCAAGAAAGCTCTGGCAAGTCGGGCCTTGTCTCCCTTCAGCCAGCATTTTCTGAGGTTTAGCTTGGCAGCCTTCCGCGCCGACCTTGCATGTCTTAATGAAGTTGGGGAGGCTCCGTGCCAGGTCACCACTAACGGGACATCAAGAGTGCCTCCTGGGCTCCCAAATCTTTTGGCCTGCTTAGGTCAGGGAAGGTAAGTCAGGCAAGGGAGGAAACGAGAGATTCAGCAGTGCCAATGTGCTGTGACCTTGGGTGAGTCACATAGGTGATAGGTCCCCTGGGGTACAGGGTGGTTCTGGAAAAGCATTTGTGGAGTACCAAATGCATGCCTGGAACTCTTCTAGTTCCTGGGGACAGAGCAGTGACAAGAGACAAAGTTCCTGTCTCATGGAATAGAATGCCCCTAGTAATGGAGGGTGGGATGAGGAATCAGTGCCTCAATTTGTTGCCCTAGGTACAGAGGAGAGTCTGATGTTCGGATAAAAGCATACATTATATAATAATCACAGCACAGCACCAAGCATATCTGTCACCTCGAAACTCATCATTTCTTTGATGAAAACATTCAAAATCTTCCCCTCTAGCAATTTTGAAATCTATAAAACACTACTGGTAACTACAGTCACCTTGCTCTGCAACAGAACCCCAGCAGTTCTTCCCTCACAACTGTCTCTGCACCTGTGGGCCAGCTTCTCCCCATCACACCCCACCCTCCTACCCCCCATCTCAGGAAACTGTCCAGTCCTCTATTTCCACAAGAACGTTTCTGTATTTCTTATATGAGTGAGGTTATTCAGTATTTTCCCTTAGCTATTCCTGGCTTATTTCATTTAGCATGTCTTCCAGGTACACCCTTTTGTTACATACGGCTAGATTGCCTTCCTTCCTGTGCCTGTGTAATATTCCCTCCCTTCATGTATATATACCATATTGTCTTTGTTCTTTTCTGGTGAGCATGTAAGTTGATTCCATATCCTGGTTGTTGTGAACAATATTGCAGTAAATGTTCTCATGCAAAGTCTCTTAGCCATATTAATTTCATTCCCTGGACATAAACTCATCAGGGGGATTGCTGGATATGGTATATTTATTTCTCTCTCTCTTTTTTTTTTTTTTTCGTCTTTTTGAGACAGGGTCTCACTATGCAGTTCAGGCTGGCCTTAAGCTCACTTTGTAGCTCAGGCTGGTCTCGAACTCACAACAATCCTCCTGCCTCAGCCTCCTGAGTGCTGGGATTACAGGCATGCGCCACCATGCCCGGCTTTTATTTCTCTTTTTAATGTATTTAGTACAGGGTCTCACTACACCGATCAGACTCTTAGTGATCCTCCTCCTTTCAGCCTCCCCAAGTGCTGGAATTACAGGGGCGTGACACCATGTCCAGTCTCAATCGATGTCTCAGCGCAGCCCAGGGGTGGGGCCATCAAGGTGCTATTTCTCATTTTTTGAGAACCCCCTATATATTCTTTTCCATAAAGCCATGCTAATTTATAGTCCCTCAACAGTGTGCAAAGGTTCAAATCCTGGCTCTGCACCTTCCTTTGCAACCTTATGCAGCTAGAGTCTGTGCATTGCAAGCATCTTACTCAGAGCAAGGGTAATAAGTATGCTTGGACTGAAGGATTGCGGGAGAATCAAGTAGGTTAGAGCTTATACAGCTCTCAGAATAGCACCTACCTCGTAGTAGGTGCTTGGTACAGGGGGTTTATGGGAAGTCCCATAATGCACTGGGTTTTACAAAGAGTGGAGATCTTCAGTGCTTGCCTGAGGTCACCCCACAAGGAGAGCTAAAAGAGTTCAAAGAACCTCCAAGTGGTCTCAATCAGTGTCAGGGTCTCCCCAGCCTCCCTTAGTCCCCTGGTGTGGGGATAGGCCAAGCTGAGAAACTTCCAGCTTGGAAAAGCCCCACCAGAGGTGTCTGACCAAGCACCATATCCTCCCATGCCAGTGTGGCTGGTCATGCCGTGCGCATGTCTGAGATGTGTCCTGTGCGAGCCCACGTCCAGGAGGTTCAGGGAGAGCCCAGATTCATTCCCCTATAGTGACAGAAACAAGAACAGAATAGTCTTGAGCTATTGCCTGGAAGGAGACCTGAGGGGACAGACACTCTGGGTGATAGACATGCTCTGAACCTTAATTGGGATGGTGGTTATACCGTGCACTCATTTATTAAAAGGCACTTAGGACTTGTGCATTCTGGTGTGTGTAAATCAAACATCCATAAATAAAAAAGCACCAGGGAAAATAATCAACATGAGCTCTCACTTATTGAACACTAATGAACCACGTGTGTGGTACTACTCCAGGTGCCTGTCGTTGCCTGTCACTTAACCCTCGAAGTCACCCTGTGCAGCATGCCTGTGTGCGCCTGTGTGCTCCAGCCCGTGTGCAGGTGTCTGGGGCCACTCCAAGTCAGCTTGTGAATGGATCAGGAAGCAATGCACATCTGCATATGGATTTGATCCACGCCTGGGAGTCGAGGCAGCAGGTGTAAGGGTGCGCACGCATCCACAGCCGCTGGGCAGATGTCTACGAGCACCTACGGGCTTTGCCAGAGAGCACTAATGACCCGCGCCGCGTGCTCTGTGCCGACTGGCAGTCAGATGCTAACAGCATGCCCTGATTTGCGTGGACCCATCAAGAGCTGTTATCAGAAAATAATGGCAGGGGATCGACAGCCAGCTGCTGTGCCAGGGAGGGCGGGGATGCCCGGGCACCGGGCAATTAGCATCTCTAAGGGTGTCTGAACTGAATGCTGGCTAATTTGCGGCCATGGCCCCATCAGCCAAGCACAGCAGTTGCAAAGTAGGGAATGACAGGCCTTCCAGAGGACTTGTAAATCTGTGCTGCTGTTGGCTCTGAGTTTTGCCCTGGGAGGAGCTCACACTTTAAAGAGATGCAGCTCTCCTTAAGGGCATGAACAGTCTGCCTGCCCCCAGCAGCCCTGCTTCTGACGTCTCTGTCTGTCCCATTTGGGGACGGGTGCCTTCTGTGCTGGGGAGGACATGCAGGTTCAGAGAGGGTAAACAACTTGGCCCGGCTCAAACAGCCAGCCGCCCACCAAGCCAGGAGCTCAGCCTGGGTCGCCTGACACACACGGCTTCCAGCAGCTTCCAGCTCACACGTGGCTTTCATGGTTTCTTTGGTGGCATTTCTTTCACCAACTCTCGCAGGTACTATTGTCTTCTTGGCATTTGCCCCTTAATTGGCTCTCTTTAGATTTCAATGTTTATTTTATAAGGAACCTACCATTAGGAAAGCCAGTGTCTGGTAGTCATAAGTGGAAGGAGGGTGACCAACCATCCTTGCCCCTGTTTGCAGGGGGACTTGGGTGGTTCTTGCCTATGGAACAGATCCACAGACCACAAAAGCAGCAGGTGGGGCTGGAAATCACCTAGTGCTCCGTGGGTGCATATACATATGGGCAGCGTCCTGATGAGAATCCAGTCTTACACACCTGATGAGCAGCTTTCCAGCATGTGACCCTTGGCAGGTCACCTCAGCTCTTTTGGCCTCACTTTTACATCTATAAAGTGGGAGCAACAAAGAAGACCCTGCCTCTCAGGGTGGCTATGGGACGAGGTGACACGATGGCGGTACAGAGCCTAGCTCTT
Source organism: Ctenomys sociabilis (assembly GCA_004027165.1). Taxonomy (NCBI): domain Eukaryota; kingdom Metazoa; phylum Chordata; class Mammalia; order Rodentia; family Ctenomyidae; genus Ctenomys; species Ctenomys sociabilis. The sequence continues at coordinate 114,077 of PVKA01001344.1, read as the reverse complement.
TGTACAGTACATTTTAATCCTGCCCTCTTTTTTCCTTCTCAAAGCATCACCCTCATCTTGCTGGGGCTGTTCAACCAACCACCCTGCCAAACGCAGATCTCAGTCTCCATTTTCTGGGTTACACTACCTAGAGTTAACCCTGGTCTCTGAGCTTCGGCGTCTCCTGGTATAAAATGACACTTCTAAAGGGGAGAGACACCTGAAAGCAGTGGTACAAGTTCCCCGTCATCCTAATGATCTGGTCACCTCCCTCCCAGCCTCCCCTGCTCTCCCAGGCTCCCCAGAGTTCTGAGGAAGCCAACCTCACCCCTGCCCTGGCCACACTCCAGCCACGGAGTTGCTCAGAGTGAGCACATGACCTCGCTAGGCCCCGACTGAGCTCTGAGAGCCTGGCTAGGGAAGCTGGGAGCTCTGCTTCCTTCTGCATGGCGTGTTGTGTGAGTGTGAGGCCTGGCCTTGCTGCAGCCTTTGGGGTTCCACCTGGGGAGCTAGCTGAGGAGGACAAAGCAGAAAGAAGCATCGGTGCTGTGGTGAGACCCTCCCCGACCCTACCCAAACTCTGCCTGGACTTTTCAGCTACGCCACCCAGTAAGCATGGCAATTTCCTTGGGCTGTTTTGTGCAGCCCCAGTACATCCCAGCAGTCCTACTTCCACTCCCAAAGACTTCCCCAGTTTTAAGCCCTGTCACAACCATTGTAAAATAGGTCCTGGCTTTCTTCCCATTCAGAGATGAGAAAACTCAGGTCCCGAGAAGGGAGATGACTTGTTCAAAATCAGAGAGTGTCAGCAGTGGAATTTCAACTTGGAAGTGTCTTACATTCTTTCCACCATGCTATCTGGCATCTATCTCTGGGCAAGTGAGAGAGAGAAAACCAGTAACCACTAACACCAACTCCAGTGATTAGACCAGGGAAGACCACTCAAAATGTCAGTGCCTAGAAAATGCTAGAACATTTGGCTCAACCTTCCATTTCATGGATGGGGAAACTGAGGATGAGAAAAGAAAAGGACTGAGAGAGCAAGAGAGAGTGGGAGCCTGGCCAGCCTCAGCAAAAGGAGGTGACTCCTGGAAGGTGGAATGAGCCACTGCTATGTCCTGCCCAAGGAGCCCCTTCTGGTAACAAACCTCACACTCTTTTAGGAAATGGTGCCTTGTCCAGGCTCAGGTAAGGTATAGATTAGATAAGGCCATCTCCAGGCCTGACTAATCTTCTGGCAATGATTGGCTCAGTTTGGGCATCTGATCCAGACCAAATCAATCATAGTGAATCCTGGGAGAGTCCCTCCAACATTATCCAAACTCGGTGTTTATGTAGTGTGATTAAAATATGCAGTAAGAGGCTGGCGAGCTAGCTCAGTGGTCTAATAAGCACTTGCCTGGAAAGCACAGGGACTGGCTTCGATATCCAGCACCATATGCCACACCGGCCCTGCCCCTAGGTGTGCTGAGTGGGCCACCAAGACCAGGCCTGGTGGCACATGCCTGTAATCCCAGAGCTGGGGAGGCTGAGACAGGAGGTTCACTAGCGTCTGAGATATGTAGTGAGACCCTGCACCAAATAAATAGCAAAACAACAAAATATACAGTAAATGCTTAAATTTAAAAAATATATCATGGTAAAAGATACATTGGGATTAATCCCCCTCAGAATATTGATTTGGCCCTTGCTTCAAACATATTTATTCCATCTTTCTTGCCACTTTCTGCAGCAGTTCTGGAAGTTCTCTTTTATAAGTGTCTTTTGTGGGGCTGGTGAGATAACTCAGCAGATTAAAGTGCCTGTTTAGGCAAACTAGGCAAGCCCAGGAACTGCAGTTCAATCCCCAGCACCACATGCCATGCCAGCCCCGCCCCCAGGGCTGGCCACAGAGTTCAGGCATAGTGGTGCATGCCTTAATCCGCACCGGAGAGGCTGAAAATAGGAGGATCAGGCTGGCCAAATAGCTCAGTGGATTAAAGTGCCTGCAAACAGTTTCAATCCCCAGGCCTGCTGTGCCAGCCCCACCCTGGGGCGCACTGAGACGGCAATTGAGACCGGATGTGGTGGCGTGTGCCTGTAATCCCAGCTCTTGGGAGGCTGCAAACAGATGGATCATTATGAGTCCAATCTAGTAGCAAGATCTTGAACACCCTGAAGACCCTTCTCTAAAAAAAAATACAAAAAAAACCCAAAAAACAGAAGGATCACCATAAGTCTGAGCTGCATCATGAGATCTTGTAACAGCCAAATACATTTTTTTTTCCAAATACATTTTTTAAAGTGTCTCTTGTACTTTCGTAGCTACCTTGATGTCCTGAATCAATTCAAAATATTTCCAGCAATTTCTCTCAAATAAAAACATTATGCTGTGTCCTTATCTATTGTGTTCATAAGATCTGACTCCATAAAGATGGCAGCTCCTCCTCAAAGTCCAAAGGGCTGTGAAAGGTAAACAATTTGAAGCAATTCAGGCCTCTGAAGCAGTCCCAGTAGAGCCACAAGAGACTCACGACAGGACAATCTGTCAGAAAGCAGCAAGAGCAGTGAGATCAAGAGGGGAAACTTCTTGAGGATTAATGACAGTGTCTTTTGCTGTGGTATATTGTTGTTATTTAAACACGTATTATAGTCTTTGACCATCCCTTGTAATCCAAGTACAGAGCCTTGTGGGACATGGTAGTCAACTAGCTTAAACATATCTTCAAGGTGGTCATCTCAACTTGGGTTTTCAGAGTCATCCTGATTTTTTTTTTTTTTTTTTTTTTTTGGTTGAACCAGGGATTGAACTCAGACCCTTGCGCTTGCTAGGGAAATGCTTACTACTGAGCCATCTCCCAGCCCTCATCCTGATTTTAAATGAAAGCTCCGTATCCAAGAATCATGTGAGTCTCCACAAACAGGGAGGGGGCAGTTGGTCACCCTCCTTCCACTTATGACTACCAGACACTGGCTTTCCTACTGGTAGGTTCCTTATAAAATAAACATTGAAATCTAAAGAGAGCCAATTAAGGGGCAGATGCCAAGAAGACAATAGTACCTGCGAGAGTTGGTGAAAGAAATGCCACCAAAGAAACCATGAAAGCCGCGTGTGAGCTGGAAGCTGCTGGAAGCCGTGTGCGTCAGGCGACCCAGGCTGAGCTCCTGGCTTGGTGGGCGGCTGGCTGTTTGAGCCGGGCCAAGTTGTTTACCCTCTCTGAACCTGCATGTCCCCCCCAGCACAGAAGGCACCGGTCCTCAAATGCGCAGGGCTGCTGGAGGCAGGCAGGCCATTGGAAATGGTCTGTTTTTAAGGTGGGAAAGCCTCTGAATTTTTGCCTTGTTCTTTCTTTTGTCAGCTACCCCTTCTTTACCTCAAAGTTTTTTCTGGCCTGGCAGCTCCACCCTGGGAGTGGGAGCTTTGACTCTTGCAGGTTCCTAAAACTGGATGGGGAGCACTTGCTGCAGAAGCCAGGCCTTTGTGTCTCTGGGCCCAGCATTCAGCCCCAGTCCCAGCTACCCCCTCACAGGCCCCTCCCCGGCACACTGGTTGTGTGCCAACGTTCGAGCCACTGCAGGCCTGCCCAGGCTCGAAAAAGGAATTATTTCTGTCTCCTGCATAGTTCTTAGCCTAATTCCCAAAATGGGAAATAGGCCTGGGCGGACCTCCCAACCCCCGCTCCCATGGAAGGAGAGGGGCCTCTGCTGGGCTGGGAGGCTGGAGGGGCCTGAGCCGATGACCCCGCCCCCAGATGGGCAGGCACACTGCAGGAGAAGGGGGTGATTCCTGGACAGGGTGGCCGGTGAGGGTAGAGAGGTTGGGCACCTGTGTGTGCACCACTAGCTAAGAAGAGACCAGACAAGAGGAGGAAGAGACTGCCCCGCCTGCGGCCGGCAGCCGTCCAGCCACTCTGCTTCCCAGTCTGCCAAGACAGCTTCTCCTCCTTTCCTCCCATGAAGCTTTCTCTGACTGAGTGGGGACTGAGTCGAGGTCCACAGGACGGTGTTGAGGACCCCCAGGGCTCTGTGAGCTCAGCTCTGTCTGCCTTGTTTCCTGCCGTCGCTCATGGCCTCCAGCTCCTAACTCTGTCCTGCCAGTGCCAGGGGCCGGTGGGAGTCTGACACTGGCGGTGTGACTTGTCCACTACAGCTGGGTCGCTGCTTGTCCCCACGGCTGACTGAAAGCTGCCCAGCTGATCAGTGGACGCACAGCTGACAGCACTGTGGCCCAGGCCTCTGACTCCCTGGAGGCCTGACCGTCCGCCTGTCCATCTACCAGGCTGTGGGAGCTAACTAGGCAGGCACACCACACGCTGCCATTCTCAGTGTCTGTCCGGCTCTCTGTGCGTCTCACTAGGTGGACGAGAGATGACCTGCCTTTCTACCTGTCTGTCTGTCAGACGCCTGACAATCTGCTGATGCTTTGGTCTTCTGGAATCTTTGGCTGGCTCTCATTAGCAGAGTGGCGAAGCCTGGCTGTCGCCCTCCACCTGATTCTTGGTCTATAGGTGACTGACAAGACTCCTGAGCACCTGCTTGTCTTTGTGAGCGTCTGTCGTATCTCCCTGGGCTGACTGACCAGCCATCTGTCTGTCTGCCTGGCTGTTTGTGTGCCTGACCATCGGCCTGATGATAGGATGGCTGCAGTGCCTCAGTTGTTTCCCACCTTCCAGTCTGACTGGTTCGGTAGATACTGGGCCCTTGACCCCCTGAGCTAGGGAGTGCGACTGGCTGGGGGCCGGGGGCTGTGCATCTGAAGCATCCACCCAGCTCTTCTCGAGGACTCTCTGGCCCAGGGCAGGGAAGCTCTGGGTAGAGCTCTTGCCTGTTGTTCTCGGTGGCTTCACACATTGGCCCCTCACGTGCGGGTTGGGGGGAAGCCGTGTGCCCTGTTCCATACCTCACCTCTGTCCTCCCTAAGGGGAAGCACCAGACCTCAGGGAGGCCACAGGACACTGTCCACATCTGCCAGGCCCTGGTAAGCCATCCATCCTTGGAAGCACCGTGGGGAACTATTTCACAATTTGGGACACGGGTGAATTTCGAGGTCAGGGGCAGATCCAGGGGCAGCCAGCTGTTGCCAGAGGACAAGCCCCTCTGTCAGCATCAGCAGCCTCCACAGCCCTTCAGAGGGAGGCCAGCTGAGGGACAGTGAGTAATGCTTTCTGGGGGAGCGGGGGAGGGAGGGAGGCGCAGTCCCCGCCCGCCGGCAGCACTTCCTCCTGGGAATAGAATTCTCTCCAGCTGCTGAGTGCCTCCCCTGACCTCCCTTCCTTGAAGATAGAGCTCTGCTGCTGAATTCTACTTCAGGAGAAATAGGTGCAGCCTGCAAAGGAGAAGAGATGAGCGGAGAGATACAGGAGGCAACAAGGAGCCTCCGGATGGGCAGTGGCCTCCCAGGAATTCAGCTCTGCCCAAGCCATGCCCTCCCTGCCTTTCCCAGGGCAACCAACCTCTCCATTGGCCCTGGAGCGTGGGAGACCAGCATGCCCTGCACAGGCCAGCAGACTGGCTGATCCCAGCTCGGTTGAGGTGAGAAGGGCGCCCGTGGGAGCTTCTGTGTCCGACAGGGGACAGCAGCTCTCAGAGATGGCGGAGCAGCATCTGAGACCAGTGGGAAGCTCAGCGTGTGCTCAGGGCCAGCACTCAGTGACCAAAGTCAAAGGCCAGTGTTTGACTAAGGTCATAGCTGTACCCTGAGACACCGTGTCCAGGATCAGGGATCAGTCTAAGCTTGGAGTCAGAGGCAACCAGGCCAGGCTTGGGGCCAGAGTGCATGCAGGATCAGGCCCTATCCTTGACAAGAATCGTGCCCCAGTGACCTGAGACTGCACCTTGATCTGAGGCACCATCAGGCATCAGTGTGTGGTTAGCATTAGGGATTAGCCTGGGACCAGCACCATGGAATCCGTGGCCAGGATCCAGTTCAATGAGACCAGGTTTAAGGCTCAGTTTGTGGCTCCTTCAGAGGCCAGAGGCTGATCGGAATGATGGAACCATGTGTACCCGACTGGCCTCTGCTCACCTGTCCCCCTGCACCCGGGCACTGAGGACAAACCCAGGGCACCAGGGAGCCCACAGAAGGAGTGAAGATGGGCATGTCCTTCAGGAGGTGGGACCAGAGGGTAACAGGGGTGGGCACAGAGGCAGAGGACTGTGCCTGATGAGCAAAAGGAGTAGGAGGGGAAGAAAGTCATAGAAAGAGGTGGCTATGGGGTGGAATGGACACAGAACACTCGGGTTCTGAGTTCTGGTTCTGCTCCTTACTTGCTCTTTGACCTTAGGCAAGTTACCCCCTCTACCTTGTGCCTTGATTCTTCCAGCTTGTAGAGTCAGGGTACAAGTAGGAAAGGCTGAAGAAGTAAGCAAGTCTAAGTACTTACAGCGAACCTGGACGGTTTACTCCAGCTGCTTGTAGGAGTCCCGCAGAGGCCGCACCTGGTACCCAGCCCGTGGTGGAAGTCAGATGTGGGGGAAAGGCTGGAGCCGAGGCTTCTGCCCCCAGGCCAACCAGACACCGGCAGGCCTCTCCTCTCCTGGCTCTGGGTGTCTAAGGACGCCTGTAGTTACCTCTCCATTGTCCGTGAGTCCCTTTCATCTCTCCCCATCACCCTGAAGTACAGTAGGTGCTCAATAAACCCATGATAGGTATAAAGCCCCCACTTTCCTGGGCCAGGCACAACTCTTTGCCTCCCTCTTACTTTCTGATCAAGCCTTTGGAAGGCGGATACTTATGATAATCGAACACACAGGGCAGGGGTAATTCAAGCAGTGCTGAAGGGGCAGGATGACAGAGACCTCTCCCATATCTCCAGGCTCAGGAGAAAATTTTTTAACACATCTTTACACAATCTTTATGTGTTTGTACATCCATATTCCTGTCCTACCAGCTCTATAAATATTTTTGTTTGTTTTATGCATTGCTTTGCTCTCATCCCTTGGAGGATGCCCAGACAGTCACAGGCACTATGTAGGTAGGCTTATGTCCAGCATGCTGTTCTGTACCTTATCAACTGCTCATGAGTTGATAACCCTCAGCGATCTTTCCATGACCGTATCATCTTCCACACTGTGGATGGGCCATAGTAATGAACCTAATCCCCCCACCAAGGTGGTTTCTAGTTATGTTTTCCTTCAGCCCCAGGGATAATCACCTGCTTAAGCTTCACATCTCAATTCTGTGAGGGTCATCTCTCATTTTGGCTGAGAAAACTGCATCTCAGAGAGGTTAAGGCACTTGCCTGAGGTCACATAGCCAATCTCCATGTGCAGGAAGTCTCAAATGGGCCCAGAATCCATTCCTCCAGAACTGCATTGGGGGCCATTTGGCCCCTATCCTCAGTAGCATCCAGTGGGAGGAGGCCAGTGATGCTAGTGACTATCTTACAGGATGGTCACGAACTGAGCACTGGGCCCAGACTATCAACAGCACTGGCTTTGGGACATAATGTATAAAGGATACAGGCCCCGGGCCTGGCCTTTCTAGGGCCAAATTGCAACTAAAGGGACCTTGGGTGAGCTGTTTAACCTCTCTGTGCCTCTGTTTTCCTATCTGTGAAATGGGAGAGGACTCATCCCTTTCTTCCGGATGACTGCATGGAGCACCCTGGAAAATGCTTGTACTTGGAGTTTGCCCAGGGAAGGGGGTGTTGGGACCTGGGAGCTGGCTCTGCAGAAAGCAGAGCCGTGACCATCCTTGCTCCTGCAGTTGCCTTCCCCAGGGAGCGTGACCTCGGTCCACAGACAAAAATAGAATCTTCAGCCGCTGTGGCCTTTGCTTGGTCAGAAAAGGAGGAAAATTCCCTTGGAAGCTTGTGTCCATTCTGCGGTCTGAAAAGCAGCTACCAAGAGACACTCAGAGTGGGAGATTGCTAAGATGTTGAGCAACGAAGGATTTTAGAGAGCAGTGACTCCAAACACTTGGTTTAACAGATGAGGACATTGAGGCCCTGAGGTAGAGAAGGGGTGGGACTTGGTCACACAGCAAACCAGCGGCAGATCTGAGCATGGAAACAGCCTGGGACCAACCCAGACCTTTCTCAAGCTCAGTCCAGCACTGGGTTGTACTAGCTCCTCCCCCCTTGCAGAGGGCACTGGCACGCAGCCTGCTGGGGAAGCAACCAGCAGGCAGATCTTGGTTCGCACCCCTGTTCCACCTGCCAGTACCTCCAGCCGGCTGGGTCCCGCTCCTGGAACATCAGCGAGGTGGACACACTCATGGCTTGTGGTTGTGGGGTCAGAGAGAAGCTGTTGGCTTGCTCACTCACTGCTGGGGGGGACACGAGTCAGTTAGACCCCTCTGCGGGGCAACTTGATGACCTCTAAGAACACATGGAAGGCACCTGTCCTCTGCTGCAGGCTTCCTTGCGTGGAGGTGCACAAGGTCTCCGACACACCGTTGAGCTTCCAGCAGCCCTGTGTGAGCTGCAGCCTGCAAGAGATATCATTAAATGAACATGTAAGATCCTGAGGGGTGGGCGTGGGATATGCCATCACTCCTGTGGGAAAGAAACAATATGGATAAATAGAAGCGTGCAGGTCCAGAGCTGGGCAGCCCAGCACTGACACAGATGCTCAGGAATGTGGGCAGCGAACTTCCTCCTGCTCTTCCATTCTGGATATGTGACCTGAATTCACATGGTCTCAAGGTGACTGCTTCACCTCCAGACAGGAAGTCCCACAGTCCATGAAAGAAGGAATAAAAAAGAGGACAAAAGATAGAAGAAAAAATACAATGACAAATGTCTTCTCTTTGGAGCACAAGGACTCTTCGAGAGAGCAAAAAGGAATAGCCCTCCCCCCAGGCTTCCACACACATCTTATTGGACAGAACTGAGTCACATGGTTACTCTTAGCTGCAAGGGAGTCTGGGAACATGAGTGTTTTTATCTGGGCACATTTCCACCTTCACAAAATTAAGGTTCTGTTCAAGGCAGAGGGTGGATGTTGGGCAGGCCCCTCGCTGAGCCCACCGTTCGTAGTCCATCACCAGAAGGGTCTGCAAAACTGAGAGACGTGGTTGTCCCTTGTTTACGGTAGTGGAGGCAGGTGGGAAATCCGTTTAAACTGTATTCCCTTTTGTATTTTCTGACTTTTCAAATTATACGGATAGGGCTGGCAAGATAGCTCAGCGGTCTAAAGCGCTTCTCAGGGACCGCGGTTCAATCCCCAGCACCACATGCCATGCCAGCCCCTCCCCCCCAGGGCGGGCTGAGTTGATCCCCCCCCCCCGCAAAGAAAGAATCCGTGATGTGTAGCGAGACACTGTAATAAATAAATAAATTAAAAAAAAATTATACGGATATATTACAAATAACATAACTTACAAAACTATGTGGGATTTTTGTTTTGTTTTTGAGACAATCTTATTCTGTAATTCAGGCTGATCTTAAATTTACTGTGTAGCACTGGCTGGCTTTGAACTCACAGTAATCCCCCTGCCTCAGCCTCTTGAGTGCTAAGATTACAGGCATGCGCCACCATGCCCAGCAAAAAATATACAATTTGTAAAAGAATGATGCATGCAAAGTACTCAGAATGTAGCAGACACTCAGCAAAACAGGCTCTGCTTCATGTATCACTTGGCTTCTCATCAGATGAGCCCTAAGCCTTCTTCGGCCACCTGAATCCAGTCACCTTACACATATTTCTTGGTCTCTCCATTTTGCTTTCTCCTGGAGGGTGATGGGGTACAGGTAAGGCACATCTGTCAGCAGCTGGCGGGAGGGTTTCTCCCAAGCCCTCTGGGATGATAAACAGATGGCTTCTCAAGAGCTCTTGAAATGAGAGCTCTTGAAATGTGTGGTATGGGCGGGTGGGGCCAGTCCTTTCCAGAAGGGGAATGAACTCCCAGATGTCCCTGACCTTTCCCCTCATGACACTATGGCCACCCTATAGAAAGCCAAAGCCCAGTGCCTGTCACTGTTGCAGTGCTTCTGCAGCCGTGAGCTCATTGTCCCGGGAGGGTCTGTCTCACTTACCAGCCTCGTCCCCATTGCACACATGGAGAAAGCATGGTTTGCTGTATCCTCCTCCAGAGTCACTACTCAGTGTGGTTGAGTTTCTCCTGGCAGTGGGTGGTGGAGGCTGAGACAGGACGCAGATGGCCCAGGATGGTTGGCTGCAGAGGCAGAGGCAATGAGGGCCCTGAGGCCGTGGCTGCATGGGCATTTGCAGAGCTTCAGGGAGGGGCTGTAGGTCTGGGGTGGAGCCTGTGAATCATGAGTGAAGACTAAGGAGTGGGGAGTGCCCATCTCAGCTGATATCTGGGCTAAGTTCAGTGGAAATATAAATCCCTGAACACCTCAGGGATGTGGGACCTTGAGGTGAGACTGTGGACAGGAGGGTTTCAGCGCATGCCGGCATCTGACCGCTCTGCTCCCCTGCGCCTCCTCCCCTTGGGCTGAACCCTCCTCCTCTCTCACCTGGTCTGTTTCAGTAGTCTCCCCTGTGCCTCCAGGCTGTGGTCTTGCCCACCTCCACCCTCTATGCGTTCTACACTTAGAGCCCCAGGGACCCTGCGGCAGAGCACACATCTCGCTGCTCCAAGCCCTCCCAAGCCTCCCGCTGTACCCAGAATAAAGTCGCAGTTTCACCGCAGGCAACCTGGCTCTCCCATGCTCTGTTCCCCAGCTCCCTGTCCTGCTCCAGTGGCTCCTTCGACTCCAGCTCCCCCGGCTCACTGCTCCTGCCCTTTGCACTTGCCGTGGCTCCCATGGCTCCCTCTCTTCTTCAAATGTCACCTCCTTAGAGGGAACTTCGTGAGCCACAAGGCCTCTGCCTGGACATCGAAAGCAGTTCCATCGCTATCTATCACTGTGTTCCCTGCCTGATTTATTTTCTTACCACCGCAAATCAAATTACACTCCCCATCTTAGGGACCACATCACAGCCACTTATTCTACTTTCTTTTTTTCTTTTTTCTGGAACCAGGGCTTGAACTCAGGCTCTTGAGCTTGCCAGGGAAGCACTTATTCCATTGAGCCATCTCCCCAGCCCCAACCTACTTTCTGTCTTTGTGAATTTGTCTGTCTGTTCACTCTGTGTAAATAGAATCAAATGATTCATGGTCTTCAGGGTCTGGCTTTTTCTGCTGCTGTTGCCAAGGTGCACCTGTGCTGTAGTACATGTCCCTACTCCACTCCTTTTATAGCTAAATACTGTTCCACTGTGTAGGCACATCACATCTTGTTACCCATCCATTAATAGCTATGTGAGTTGCTGTCGTCTTGGCTTATAGCAATGCTACTGTGCACCTTCGTGTACGAAGCTGTAGACCTGTGACACCTGGGCCCCAGCAGGCCATTTGTGTCATGGAACATTCCATAGTCTATGTCTGGACACCAAACCTCAGAAAGGCTCTTTCTCCTCTCACCACTCCGCCATCTTCCCTGAAGTCCTGATTGAAAGTTCTAGAAGGCTCCCCATCACTGCTTTAGAGGAACTGCAGGACTGTCCTCCAGAGTGACCTCCCATCAGCCAATGGGTGGTTCTGGTTCCCCAACCAGAACCTTGGGCCTGCACCCGTACTGTTTGCGCAGGGTTTTGGCTATCCTAGTAGTGTGGAGTGGTGTTTCCTGTGACTCCGCGTGGTGTGCTCCCTGCTACCTTGCTGTGACCATTGCTGGAAAGGGTGAGTTGAGTGATGTGGGTGTTCACCAGTGGGGTCCATGGCTGAGCCCCCTCACCTGGCTCCAGGATAGGACAAAGCTAAGGCCTGGAGCCTGGGCAAGGGACAGGCAGCCCCCATCTCTTGGCCAAGCCAGCTGTTTTAGCTGACTTAGTCAGCTGATGGAAACCAGCTCAGGACAGCTTCAGCCCAGCCTGGGCTGCTGACCCAGGCTCTAGAGACCATGACTGCCGATATTGGGCAGCCTTGAGTTGCCTTTGCAGGTGCCCCCTCAATGGGTCCTCACTAGCCTTTATAGAGGCTGCTGTCACCTCCCTGGCACACTCAGCAAAAGGTCACGTGACTCACTGGCTCAGAAGGAGCAGCGGGAAGACCTGTGTGTTCCTCTTCTGCACACCTGCTGAGAGTCCTGGCCAACTCTGAGGTCTGCCCTAACCGAATCAAGGCCACCCGCTGAGAGCTCTCCCTGCTCTGGGGAGAGAGATGGAGTCCCTGGAAGACAGTAGAGTCTTGAGAACAGCCACAGCCCTAGGTGCTTCTGTTGTGTTTCCTGAGTGATGGAAGCACTTTACCTGCATCAGCAGGTGGGGCAAGCGGAGAAGGCTGCTCTCCTAGAGAAGGTGACTGACACCATTGTTGGATCTTTGGATCTAAACCAGAAAAATAAGAAGCCAGGTAAATAGCTTCAGGGCACGTGCACCAGAAGTAAGAGCAGCAAGTGCAAAGGTCCTAGGGTGGAATCCAGTTGGTAGAGTGTAGAAAGTGTGAAGAGGCCATTTGCTGTGGGGACAGGCCATGAGAAGGAGCCAGAGAAGGGGCCAATAGGGTGGGAAGCAGAGGAAATGCCCTCTGCTGGTTGGCATAGGGCAGTGGTAGAATCCAGATTCGAACACAGATCTCAGGTATCCAGACCAGCCCTGTCTCTTCTGGCCTCTCTGGCCAATCCTGGGGTCTGTGGGTCCCTTCTGCAGAAGCTGAGTTGGCCCCCTCCTCCTGGCTCAACACAAGCCTTGCTGAGTCCCTTCTGTGTCACACTTCCTCTTGAGCAAATGACTTTACTACTCTGTACCTCAGCTTCCTTGCCTGCTTCACAGAGCTAATAAGACTCACCTCAGAAGGTGGCTGTTGGCCAAGACAGACACAGTGCTCAGAACGGCCCTGAGGAGTGCTTAATAGATTTTTTTTTTTCTCCTGGCCCATTGAAATTGATGGGGGCAAAGGTGCGGATTGGCATAGCTCATTCTGCCTGAGGAAAACTGCAGACGGGAAAAGGCCTAGAGCGCAGCCTCCCCAGGGATGAAGCTACCTTCCAGCAGCAAGCCAACAGCGGGCACGGTCACAGGTGAGGCCTACGTGACAGCACCACGCTCAGGAAGGCTCACGTTCTATCTAGCACCTTCTGTCACCATCTTGGAATCCATAATGGCTGGAAACAGGGATCCATACTCTTAGTGTGACTGAGAGCTGAAAGCTGTGCCCAGTCCAGGCTGGCAAGGAGCACGGAGGTCCCACTTGGTGGAGCCGGTCACCATGGTGCAGCCTTCCTGTCAGAATTTAGAGACAATATCTGGCTTCTTTAAGTGCCTCGCGAGTTTTCTTAGAGGGTCAGGAAGAACATTTACCCCACCAAGGAACAGGAGAATCCAGAAGTAAGGCAAGAGCAACTTCATCACGGTTCATCTAGCTTGGGAGACTCTACCCAGGGAGATTTTCCCATAAACCACAGCTCCATCTCCCAGGATCCCAGAACCTCCTGGAAGAAAAAAGGAAATAACTGACTGAACCGCCGCTGTGGCTGCGGTGTTCCCTGATGTTATTTCCCTTGGCCCTGACACCATTATTATTAGCTCCTTCTGCAGAGAAACGGAGCTTCCGAGAGGCAGCGCTAATTGCTCACAGGGCCCTGGTTGGCGGAAGGAAGGCAACGTGGGCAGAAAGCAGGGCAAAGGATGGATCTTGTGGGCCTTGGGCACTTTTGTCTTCCTCTATAACAATATGAGACTTGATATTTTATGGCTGCATTAGTATAAGGATGAATAGAGTAGATTTACATGTTAAAACTAGTTTGAAAGTTCGAACATAAAAACAAACTAAAGCCAAGTGTGGTGGCATGTGCCTGTAGTCCCAATACTCTGGGAGGCTGAAGCAAGAGGATCGCAAGTTTAATCCCAGCCCAGGCAATTTGACAACTTTTTTTTTTTTTTTTTTGGCAGAACTGGGGATTGAACTCATGCCCTTGCGCTTGTCAGGGAAGCACTTATTCCACTGAGCCATCTCTCAGACGCCTAGTTAAATAACTTGCAAGACCCTGTCTTAACATTTTGAAGAAGGGGCCAGAGATATAACTCAGTGTGAAGATCTTGGGTTCAATCTTCACTACTGTGAGAAAGAAGAAAATGAAGGAAGGAAAGAAGGAGGAGAAATATTAAACCCTCATAGGCTGGGCATGGTGGTGCATACCTATAATACCAGCAGTTAGGAGGTCGAGGCAGGAGTATCGTGGCAAGGTCGAGGCCAGCATAGGCTCCATAGTAAATCCAAGGCCAGTCTGCACTAAATAATGAGGCTCTGTCCTCAAAAGCAAGAGACAAATCTGGGACCTTCCAGGCCCTGCATTTATTGTGATGAATGGAGAACGTGCCCTGGCAGGAGGAGAGAGAGGAGGAAGAGCAGAAGGAAGGCAGAGGGAAGGCGGAAGGAAGAGAGGCATCCGAGCGAGGCCGCAGGGCACACACCTGCAATCCCAGCACGTGGGCGGTGAGAGGATTGTGAGCCCAGCGTGGGTAATTTATCAAGACCTTGCCTCAAAACTGAATGTGCCAGCGGGAAGCAGCTCCCCCCCCTCCCCCCCGTCCTGCGCCCTTAACCTGAACGGTTCAATTCTGGGTGCCACCTCCCCAAGACACCCTCTCCCTGCCTGCTTTTCCTCCTCCCCTTCCACTCCTGCCTGTGCCTGGTGACCTCAGCGGCTGCACAGCCCCCAAGTGACTCCCCCTAGCTAAAGCGGGTCGCTGTCAGGTGGGGTCCTAGCCCCACGCCAGCCGGAAAGGTGCTTCCCACACTGGACCTGCCCTTTCTGATTTCTGCTGTCCCCTAGTGGGCCACACGTGGCATGCAGCCAGTGATACTGTTACCTTTTGCTGCCACTAATGTGGCTATTTACGCCAAGGAAAATGACCTTAATTTATAAGGCGTTATAACTAATACCAGATGATTGCAGTCATTAATATTTATGGGCTGACACTCCCCGGAGGGGGCTGGGTGCTCACTGGCGCTCCTCTGTGCCTCTCCTCTCAGTGAGGCTTCTGATCTCCGCTGCCTGGCTTCAGCTGCTTAGTTTCAAAGGGAAATGCCGCACGAGGTCTTCCCTCCTTTCGGGCTGATTTCGTTCTTTTTTTCAGAGTCTGAAAGCAATTTAGAGAGGTGCTTGATGCATTGGGGGCTGCAGCATTTGGAAAAGGGGTAGGGCTGCCTCACTGAGGGATGTCTGGCTGTGTGGAGTCCCAAGCAGGGCTTGTCTGGGCTTTTGCTTGAGAAAGAAGAGGGAAGGAAGGCATCAGGGATGTGTATGTTTGCCCAAAAAACGAGAGCCCTGTCTCAGACACCCACGCCTTCCTCTGTCGATAGTCAAAAATGTTCTGGTCTTTTTATATAAGAATCGACATCAACCCCTCCCCACACCCCAGCTCTAGGTTGGTTGAATAAATGGGGGTGTTTGGGGCATCTGTATTTGGACTCAAATTGGAGAAGACAGATCACACTCCCCCTTCTCGCTCCTAGGGATTGGGGGTGCCAGGAGCTGATGTCGCCCAGGCTGAGAAAAATGCTGTACTTGTCATCTCCTCGCTGGTGCAGGTGGAAGATGTGTTACAAACAGCAGAGTGCTGGTACAGCAACCAAGGTGCTTCCTTCCGGGAGGAGGGAGGGAGGCCTGCCTCCCTGAGTGGCCTCGCCCACTCGTGCCCTGTCGAGCGAAGTCTCAGGTGTCTCTTGAGGCCAGGCAGAGTCAGTGATGTCGGCTGAAGGACACTGGAGTGAACCCGTCACTGTGACTGGATGCAAGGGATAGCCACTACCCAACTCCAGTAAATGAAATGACTGCCGCGTAGAAAGCGGGGCACAGAGTTGCCAACCCTGATTATCTAAGAGAAGTGGGGAATGTGGGTGCTGGGTGTGTTGTGCAAATTATTCTTATTGTTGGCAAGCCGGGCAAATAACAATTCTATTTTAAAAATGGGGCAAGCCGAGCAAATCCTGCCCCTGAGCTGGCCATTCAGATGAGCTGTCCTGTCAGTATCTGGCAGTCTTGGGGAACACAGTACTTGCAGACTGGCAGCCTCCCTCTGCGCCCTTTTGGGGTCCAGAGGTAAGTGGGTCCAGGTGGGGAGTGCCCACTTTCCCAAACAGACTCGGACTCAGGAGCTAGGAGCTATGTTCAGCTGGAACCTACATTTCTTAGGGATCATTCAGGATCCCCTCGTGAAGGGCAGGGGGAGTCTAACCTGCATCCGCCCCCACCTTGTTCAGTGGCTGTGGACTCATCTCTCCTTGCCTCTGTGCCTCAGTCTCCCCATTTGTACAGTGATAGAATTGAAACAAATATTTTTCAGGTCTTTGTCATGTCTGCTATTCTCTTACGCTTATTCCAAAATGGTTGCCCCCCTTCTGTGTGACTCCCCAGAATTTTCACCAAGAGTAAGCTTCCTTTTCCATTCTAGTCACTTCTTGAACGAGAATGTGGTGAGCAGCATTAGGACAGGCTGGGGAAGCCAGCAGGACCGGCAAGGCCCGGCCCTGTGGAGCTCACTCCCACTGGAAGAGGCAAGAGAGACTGAGGGTGGCGAGACTTGTCCACACTTCTATTCCTCCACATGGCCAGATGGTCCGCCTGACTCGTGACCAGCTCTGGCGTCACCAGGGCGCAGCACTGAGGACTCTGCCGAGCTGTTTCATCCTTCACAAGACCCTTCCCAGGCTGGTTCCCAGTCTTCCACCTGGTGCCTCAGGACACAGAACTTGCTCATAACCACTCAAGGCAATTTCTCAACCTGGGTAGATGCTCTTGACATTTGGGTAGATCTCTTGACAGAGAGCTGCCCTGCGCATTGTGGGATGAGAAGCACTATCCTAAACTCTTCTCAATCGATGCCCAAAGCACCCTCCTCACGCGAACACACAGCTATAGCAACCCCAAAGCAGCTCCAGGTGTCCCTTGGCAAAAGTCACTCCAGCTTGATGAGGGCTGGTCTGAGATAATCATGGGGGGGAGATGCAGGCAAGGACCTGTGACGCCACCATCAAGTCTCCAGGGAGTTTCTGGAGAGGATTCCTCCCAATTAGAAGATGGTAAGAGGGGGAGAGGATCTTTTTTTCTTCACACGAATGTGGCTGTGTTTTCACAGGATGGCGAGGGCAGCCATCTTTGGTCCATGAGGTGAGCCAGGCTGCGAACTGAGCCTACGGAGAACCGAGTGGGTGCTAGAGAGCTGGGAAAAAGGACTTTATGTTATGTGAAACAATAAATTCCCTGGTTGTCTAAGCCTCTTTTAGTCAGCAATTTTTACTTCTTGAATCAAGAACCTTCCTAATTGATAAAACGTACTTCAGATTTTATTTTAAATGTCAAATTCCTCAGAGAGTACTGCCCTCCCTCATAATGGAAATTATCTTATTATTATTCCAAACTTTTCTGATATATTCTGAGTCTACTAAGGCCTGTTTTCACTGCCTAGACTGAGTTCTGTGAGGACAAAGACCTCATTTTATCTTCTCTTCCACAGGGGTTAATTCATATTGGTGCAGAATACCCTTTTAATATATATTTGTTGCATTAAAAAAATGAATGAGGACTGGTGAGATAGCTCAGCAGACTAAGTGGCACTTAGACAAGCACAGGGTCTGGGGTTCAATCCCGAGTCCAGGCATGGTGGTGCACACTTGTAATCCCAGTGCTGGGGAGGCTGAAAACAGGAGGATCACAATGAGTCTGAGCTGTGTAGTCAGATCCTGCGTGCGTGCGCACACACACACACACACACACCAAACCTAAAAAATGAATGAAATAAGTAGGGAATAGATGAATGGAAGATTGAGTGAGTATATGGATGAATGTATGGATGTATAGACCATGCACAATGATTGGGTAGGTGGTTAATGGATGGACAATGGATGGATGATAGGATGGATGGATGGATGGATGGATGGATGGATGGATGGTTGGATGGATGGTTGGATGGATGGAGATAGAAACATAAAATGTGTTCACAGCTCTGCTGATACATTTTGATGGGAAATTCTTTGCAGAAAACTTCAAGGCTGAATTTAAGACTTCAGAATTAAAGGGACAGTACCCCTGAAGCATCTCCTTTACTGTTGAGGAAGAAACCTGCCATTTCACATCATCTCCCTTCATCCCCCATTGCATGAAATACAGAGGCTAAAGTGCTGCATGTCTGATGCTGGGGAGACAGCTTGACAATCTAAGTGCCTACCTGGCAAGCACAAGGACCCAGATTTGATCCTCAGTACCACATGCTGTGCTAGCCCCAGGTGCCAAGCTGGCCACCAAACCAGGAGTGGTGCTGCATGCCTGGAATCCCAGCACTGGGGAAGCTGAGACAGGAGGATCACTAGGAGTCCAAGCTGCATAGCCAGACCCAAATAAATAAATAAATAAAAGTTTTTTTTTTTTTTTTTTTTTTTAATTAAAGTGCTGCATGTCAGTTACTGGCAGGAGGAATTGAGAAAAGCACCACACATCTGGACTGTGGTTCCTGGGCAGGTGATGCCCAAAGAAAGCGTGCTTAGCTTTGTTCAAATGAGGAGCACATAGCTGGGTGTGGTGGCGCAGGCCTGTAATCCCAGCACTCGGGAGGCTGAGGCAGGAGGATTGTTGAGTTTGAGACCAACCTGAGCTACAAAGTGAGCTTAAGGCCAGCCTGAACTTCATAGCGGAGACCCTGTCTCAAAAAGACAAAAAAAAAAAAAAAAAAAATGAGGAGCACAATCGCATCAGAGGCAGGTGGGGGTTCGCTGGCGGAAGGCCCCACCAGGACAGAGAAGGGATCAGTTGGGATTTCATGTTACTAATGAGGGAACCAGAGGCCGAGGAACTTGCATAGGTCCCTCAGAAAGTGACCTCATGCCTAATCTAGGCTGGCCTAGAGAACTCCCACATCATCGTGTAGCAAATACAGCCCAGAGCCGCGTGATCTCAGGCAAAAGGCGCTGCACCTTTCCCAGCCAACACCGACTGGAGGTGATGCTTCTGCCTCCCGATCAGCAAGGTCACTGCCTGTTTGTGGTTGACGCAGCAGAGCAGCTGGGTCAACAGCCGACACCCAGGCGTCACACGGTGCCCCTTGTTTTGTCCCTGGCCATGTGCAGAGGGCCGGCTGGAAACGTCTGCTGCAGGTGCTCCACGCTGAGGAACAAGCCCTCGGGCCAAAATCCTCAAATCCTCAAGGCTGAGGTTTGAAATCTTTACTTGAAATCCTCTGAAAGAGACAGCCAGGAAGAGTGCGGGGGGGGGGCTGGTCACTGGGGACCTGCCTTGTTTCAGAGCTTCCCCTTTTCAGATTACATTGCCATGGAAATGCTTCACTTGATCTTTAAAAAGAAAGGTTTGATTGGAATAAAATTCACACATTTAGAATGTATAATTCAATAGCTTTTAGCATATATTCATGGGGAAGCAGCCATTACCCTAATTTAATTCTTTGTCAGCACCAAGCTCCTTCCTTGCCCCTTTTTACTGTTTTATTTGGAGATAGGATCTCGCTAAGTCACTAAGCCACCCAGGTTGGGCTCAGACTTAAGATCCTCCAGCCTCAGCTTCCCAGAGTGCTGGGGTGACAGGCACAGTGTGGTTTTCCAACTTTTGCATCAGCCAGAGGAAATCTCCTGCCCATGAACGGTCACTCTGCCCTGTCCTCTCCTCTTACCCCCAGGGCCACCACTGATCTATTTGGTTTCTCTGCCGATCTTGCTCTTCTGGGTGTCTCTCACAAGTGGAATCCCTTGTCTGATTCTTTTGTTTGGTTTAATGCTTTCAAGATTCACCCAGGGCTGGCAAGATGGCTCAGCAGACTAAAGCCCCTGCTTAGGCAAGCGCAAGGACCACAGTTGATCCCCTGCACCACTAGCCACACCAGCCCCACCCCCAGGGCTGGCCAAGCCGGCCAGAGTCTGGGGGCGCCTACCAGTAATCCCAGCACTAAGGAGGCTGAAAGCTGGAGGATCGCTACAAGTCCAAGCTGCGTAGTGAGACCCTGCAACAACCAAAGATTCACCCAAGTAGAGCATGTATCAGCCTGTGCTTCCTTTTTTCTGGCTCAGTAGAGTTTGGCTATGTGGCTGTCCTACCTTTATTTACTCTGCCTTGTTGGGGAACATTGGATCGTTTCCACGCTAGTCATTAATGTATAATGTGGCCAGGAGCCATGGTGCTCAAGTGTTTTGGGGACGTAATGTTTACTTCTGTTGTATATAGACTTAGAAGTAGATGGCTGGATTGTTCAACATTGTCCAGTTCTACACGTTTTGGTCTTTCCCAGTCTCCAAATTTTGTCAGGTAATTAAATTCTAGGTTGGCCACGTGAATCAGCACTTCTACCCTTTAACTGGGCATCTCCAGGGTCTTCTTCCTCTGCCTGAGGATTCTGAATCATGCCTCAGCCTGCAGCAGGATGTCACAGGTTCAAATCCTGCTTCTGCCACTTGCAAGATGCGTGATCTGCAGCAGGAACTGAACCTCCCTGAGTTGCCATTTCCTCATCTGCAAAATGAGGGCGAGAGCAACTCCTGGCTAGAAAGACAAGCTTGACAATTAAAATGAGAATTCTTAGTAAAAGGTAAAAATGGTTATAGAGATGTGATTTGTTCCTCTTACATAGATTCATCAAGGACAGATTGTTTGCCAGGTACTGTGGTGTGAGATAGGGCACGACAGTAACTAGCCCTCTAAGATTTTTACTTTGGGCTTTTATTTTTTTTTTTTTTTTTCCTTGCCTGAAGCAGGCGGTGCTGGAGGCCATGGCCATTGCCACGTCGGTGAGTCCACCGGGGAGAGGAGGCTCCCGAGCACGGGCCTTCCCACCAGCCCCGCACTCCTGTCGCTTTTATTTCTGCTTTCTTATTTCCTCTGTTCGTGAGGCTTCTCCAAGAGGCCTTGTCCTCATCTCACTTTTGCCTCCTTTCTGCCTTTCCCCATCGCCCGCTTCTTCTACTTTGGGCTTTTAAATCATAGATTGTACAAGTGCCTTATAACTCTGAGCAAACCTCTTTCTCTTTGGGCCTCTGTTTCACTATCTGTAGAATGGGTGGGCAGGATCCATCCAGGTACATAAAATCCCTACTTCTCCTTAGCCCATAAGAAAAGTGGGCACAAGTAACACATACAATGCAGCCTTTGAAATTCCAGGCAGGTTCCTGGGGAGATGGGAAGGATAGGGGCTCTTCATCAGTGTTCAGAATAGTGCAGAGGACAGATCTGGGAAGATAGTCATCGGCCTGAGATGGACAGGTGGACAGGGACAAGCTGCCTTCCCCCCACCCCCTCGTCCTCCAGAACTTCATGATAACCTCATCCCCATGCAGCTCTTGGCCTCCTGGCAGCAGTCCCTGGCCTCTGCCGGTTCCATCCCACAGTGGACCCCAACCTGATGGTCCCGACCTGACTGGGCCACAGCCGAGAAAGGCCCCCCAAGGAGTGCGTGTTCCTCCTGAAGAACAAAGATGTAGGCAGAGCCTAAAATAGACCTGGAAAAACACTGCTTTTTGTTTTCTCCCTGGAAGAGTGATCCTCCACAGGGGACCCAGAAGGTCTGCACTGAGAAGACTGTCATTATAAGACAGCCAGAAGAGGAAGTGGGGAGCTGAGCGTCTCACCCCTGTGTGCACTTAGCAGAGCCTGAGGCAGACTTAATAACGAACGTGATTCTTCCCCCAGTTCTCCACACCACCATCAACTCGATCACATCCCTTTCCTTCTTCTAGAGTCTTCTATGGCTGCCTAGCACCCTTAGGATAACGTTGAAGTGACCTAGCCAGGCACACAAGGCTTTCCGGCCCCCAAAGACTGTGCTGGTGCCACACAGTCTGGAATGCTCTGTAGCCATCCAGGGATTCACCCCACATGCTCATGCCTCTGTTGCCCACCTCTATCACCTAGAAGACCTAGCTTAATTCAGAAATGGAATCCTAACTGACTGAAATGAAAGAGAGGGGTGGCACCCATTGGCTTATGTCACTGAAACCAAACATTCAGTGAAAAGGTCTAGGGGCTGAGCCTGGGAGCTCAAACTATCCTCTGAGGTTTCCATGTTTTACCTATGTTTTGTCTTTTCTGTCTTTTGTGTGGCTGCTCTCAATGATGGCAAAGATGGCTCCCAGCAGCCCCAGGCTGGCATCCAACACAAAGCTCCAGTGGGTCCCAGTAGTTCTGTAGGAGCCCGAGGGTGCCAGGCATTGGGCTGGGCTGTACCCTCCGCCCTCCCCTTTGACAGCCTGGGTCGTCAGGAGCTGACCTGCTGATCGGGCAGGTGTGGGCCCCTCCTGGAGGAAAGGCCAGGAGCTGCTGAGGTAAGAGCACAGCAGAGCAGGTAGTTACAGACAGCTGGCATCTGCATGATGCCCAGAGGCTGGCACTGCATTCAGCCGGTGCCCACTTTAAGCCAGAACCGCTGGAATACAGGTCTTTGGGGAAGAGAGGTTAAAAACTCTTCTGGACAAGAGCTGTTCTCTGGGCTTTGCTGCCTCATATGAGAAGGGGTAGCACTGCACTCAAAGCCTGGTCTGACGACGGGACACGGCTTTCTGCCCTCCATGTCTTCCAGTTTCTGAGCCAAGAGACACAGGGAGTCAAGTTGCTGCAGGGACTGTTCCGAAAGACCAGAAAATGGGTTTCTTCCTTGGTTCTCCCTTATTGTGTTCTGTTTACGAGGCTCGGTGTTAAGCATTTTGGAAGGATGTTATTCTGTCCCACTTGTACCTCTGAGGTTCCCTGTCACATGTGGGAATCAGGTGTCTAGAGCAGGGAGGTGGAAGGGATGCGGCCTCGTCTGCCGCCTGGGCTTCACCTCGCCTGCTCTCCGCCTCAAGCCCAAGACCCTCACAGACCTCATACGGGCCCAGGCTGCAAGCACGGAGGCCCCAGAGCCTGGGTGCGGCCTGTGGGGCCTTTGGAAGACTAGACGCTTGTGCCCTGGTCAGGCACTGCTCCATGCATGGGGATGTGTAGCCTCCTCTTTCAGATTTTTTAGATAAATTAGAACTTAAAATTTAAGGATGGGCACAGTGCTGCATGCCTGTAATCCCAGTGCTCGGGAGGCCAAGGCAGGAGGATCACTGCAAGTTCGAGACCAGCCTGGGCTACAAAGTGAGCAGAAGGCCAGCCTGAACTGCATCGTAAGACCCTATCTCAAAAGGACAAAAAAAAAAAAAAAATTCAAAAATGAATTCTCCCAATTGTATAAATATTAGCTGCTAATTACTACTTATAGTATTTATTTATCAGGTATATCTGTAGACTAGATTCAACTTCCAGGCAATTGACTCTGCTCGCTACCAGAGAGGAAACTGAGTCATCATTGTACATTCTCTGTAATGTGTGTCCTTGGCCTTATCTCTGAGACTGAATTGGGCTCTTCCTCAGACAGTGGTCTTTGGAGTCTTTCAAGAAAATGACCCTTGAGTGGCAACATAAAAACAGAGTAAGAGAGTCAGGCCATGACCACCTACAGCAAAAGCCTTCCAGGTAGCTGGAAGGGCAAGTGCAAAGGTCCTGTGGCAGAACAGTGCCTGTGCATCTGAAGAATAGCCCCAGGGCTAGCGGGCTGCAGCACAGTAAGAGAAGGCCAGAGGGGAGGGAGACAAATGACCCAGTCTTGTTCTGCAGAGAGCTCATTAAGATGCTGATTTTATTCAGAATGAACAACTGAGAGGATCATTGATGAGGAAGTGCATGTGTGAACGAATGAACACCAATCTGCTGTCACGGGTGTAGTCATAGTTGATGCAAATAAGTGGGCGTGGTCTGCGTTGGTGGTATAGTGGTGAGCATAGCTGCCTTCCAAATAAGTGGGCGTGGCTGCTTTGTCCTAGGTTCTAGAGCCTCCAGAATTATTCTAGAAGGTGATCCAGGGTTGACATTCCCAGGTGGCTGTGTCAGGCTTTGTAATGCTGTGGGGGTAACGGTGTAATGTAATGGGGAGGGTGCTTTAGAAGAGTGGGTGTGGATGAGGAGGAATCACAGGCAGAAAGAAATGGCGTTTGCCAAATATGTACTAGGGCAAGGACCCCGGTTCTCTAGCCCGGATGGTCATCCATGAGACTTTCTTCTTCCCCAGGCCTCACCACCCTCTCCGCTCCTCTGAACTCACTAGCGACCCTGGGTGCAGGTCTGCTCCTATCTTTGGCCAGATTCAGCCTCTGAGACTATTTTTTGCCTTGGTTTAGGCACTGGCATCCTAGGTGCTGGCAAGCAGCTCGGGCGGGGTTGCCATGGCGACCCTCAGGCATGGATTCCCAGAGATGCTCCCTGCATCCTTGATTGCTGGGGAGAGCATGACTCACCGTTAAATATATCTTGGTCGTCCCAAATTGGCTGCTGGACGTGGGGACAGGCAGCCTCTGGGGTTGTGTAGGCTTGTATCACCGGGGCCTTTAGTACCTGCCACTCCTAGCTGTTCTTTGCCCTCTTTGCTTACATCTCTTCCCTTTCCTACTCCATCTGGGTTTTGACCCTAACTCTGTCATTTCCCAGTATTTGGGCTTGGACAGGAAGCTTCCATTTCTCTAGGTCTCAGTATACTCATCTGTCAGATGGGAGTGCCATGCATACCGATTGTCCAGCACTGTGAATGGGCTGGGATTCTGCATTGCTCACAGCTAACAAGTCTCAGCATCTGGCAGAAGAGACCGCACCCTGGCGGGGACACAGAGGCCTCGGTTACTGACAGCCCAGCAGCCAATGTCTAGGTTCCACTGAATCTGCACCTCAGCCGTGGATCCTTAAGTTTGGAATCCTCAGTTTCCTGTGGAGGTTCCAACAATCTGCCTGGCCTTTGGCCCTGAGGGAAATACTATATATACAATCCTGGCTGGGAAGTCACTCTGCCCTCTGCCCTCGGCCCCAGTGGGAGATGCTATCTCTTTTCCCGGGCTGTTTGCTAACTAGACATCCTACAGCAGGTAGTCCAGGGAACAGCTCTCATGAGAAGCAGAACTGTCACTGGCGCCTCTCCCTCTCTGGGTGGAGCAGGTGGGTTCCGAGGCCTGAAATGCTTTGCAAGAGCTTGGCCCCACATCTGTGCTTCAGGGTTCGTGGTTGCCGCTGTTACTCTCTGCTTTTATCTCTTTTTGACTGTGAAGAAATTGAAGGTCTCCCACTCTGGGATACAAATAGTTAGGTGACTAAGAAAATCACAGGTCTGGCCCTTTCTGTGCCCTCTTACCCACTGTGCATGCTTCAGTACTCAGTACTGTGCATGGGGGTCATCCTTGACCCCCAGCTCACTTGGCACCCCTCTATTCCTCTTCTTTTAAACATCTTATGCAGGTATAACTTATGCAGCAGGGAACTCATTCACTTTAAGTATATGACTGAATACTTTTCAGTAAGCTTACAGTGAGACAGCCATCACAATATTTTAGTTTCAGAACATTGCCCCCAGTAACCCCACATCAGCGAACCCCATCCTGTCCTGAGGCCCAGCCCTGTAGCCCATGTTCTGTGCCTACAGTGTTGCCTCTTTCTGGACATCTCACGTGAATGAAGTCATACAATATGTGGCCTTTTGTGTCCGGCTGGTTTTAATTAACAGTTTGTGTTTGTTGGCGGTGCCGGGAGTTGCACTTAGAGTTTGTGCCTGCCAGGCAAGCGCTCTATCACTGAACTACATCTCCAGCCCCCTCCCTTTTGTTTGGATATGGTCTCACTAAGTGGTCCAGGCTGGGCTTGAACTTGCAAGTCCCCGGCACCAGTCTGTCGGGTAGCTGGGGTTACAGACCTGCACCACTGTCCTGGGCTTGCTTAGCACACCATTAGCGTGTCATCCATCATGCAGGATGCACCAGACCTGCAGTGCATTTGAGCAGAGTGGCATGATCCTTCCCTGGTGGGAGTACGACAGTTTTTATCCTGCCACCTTCTCTGCGTTCCCAAGAGGAGTTTCTAAGACAGAACTGAGGAAAGCGCATGGTCAGGTGCAGAGAGGACACTAACTGCTCGGTTCATGCTGTCGGCATGCACGGCCTTTTGAGGAGCTTTTGCTAACTTAAAATAAGAGTGAGACAGGGTGGCAGGCAGGTTTAGAGTCCTTACAGTCGCGCTGCAAAGATATTATAGAGCAGGTGTTCCACCTCTTCCCCACCCGTCTGCACAGCAAGGAGAAGCCCTGCCCCAGGGCTTTCCCATGCAGCAGCCTATTTCCTTTAATATTCCTAATCAGAGCCACAAGACCATTCTGTGGAAAATATGGAAAACCCTGAGTTAAGAGGAAACTTGTGTTCTCTGGCTGTGCTCCTTTGCCCTGACCCCGAAGGAACCAAGGTGCTTTCAAGGAATTTTGAAGAGATCAAGACTGTTCTCAGGCAGACCCAGGGACGGAGAGCAGAAGGCGCTTCCAGACCTGGTATCCTAGCCTCTCTTCATCACCCTGGGGCCTTTTTGTTATTACAAAGTCCTACATCCGCATTTTGGGATCCTGAAGGGCCCAGGAAGGTGTTCTGTTCATCTATTGCTGTGTAACATCACCCACACCAAAGTCTAGCGATTTAAAGCAAAGTCAGGAATCTGCAAGGTGGGCAGGGTGTGGGGCCAGCTCATTCTGTCTCTGTACTTGACATCACCCAAGTGGCTCTCCTGGGGCCCCCAGAGCCTGGAAAGTGGCAGCTGTCAATCAGCTCCTCTCCGTGGTGGCCTGGGCTTCCTCTCCACATGGTGTCTGGGTTCCAAGCATGATCAGAGCAAGAGGCAGGAAGTGCCAGGGGCAAGTTCCTTGAGGTCTGGGTCCCCAAGCTGGCACTGTGTCATTTATGCCACGTCCCAAAGAATGAGCAGTTGCAGAACCTGAAGTCAAGGGAAAGACACAAGCCTCACCTCAGAGGATGTGGCAGTGATATTGGAGGCCCACATGGCTGGTGAGTCCCTGGTGTGACAGGGGATCTAAGGGTCAGGAGAATAGCATAGGGACTGTCCTTAGAACTTCACAGCAGACAGACATGGTTTGGGCCATGTTCTAGTTTACTTGATGAGCCAAGCGGAGGCAGGTCCCCAACCTGTCCCCCTGTTTTGGGCCAGATTCCCACTCTGCCTGCTGAGGGTGAGAAAGTACATGGAAACCCAGCCATCCCCGAGCCTTGCCAAGTGTCTTCTCTGATGGAGCAACCCTATGAGTTAGCAGGACACTGCACGGGCTGCTTCCCACCCCAGGACTCCCGATTCAGTGGAAGCCAGAGAAGGTTTCCAAACACATCTTCCCTTCTTCCCAGGAGCTCTTAGCAGCACTCTCTGGATTTCTTCCAAAAGCACTTGAGCACAAAGGCCTGGCCCCACCTGAGTGTGGGTTGTCTGGTGCCTGGAGCCCTGCTGGCCCTGCTCTGCTTATATCTGCACGGCTTATTCAGCAGCAGACTGCCAGTGTCCTCTGAGGATCTGCTCCTAGACTTGGGCTGAGAAGGCTAGGGTGTGAGAACTGACTTCTCCTCTTAGCGGCTATGTGACATCAGGCAAGGTGCTGCACTTCTCTGAGCTTCTATGTCCTTTTCTGTTGGCAGGGAAATTGTTCTAGGATATCATGAAGATAAAATAAGACAGTGTACACAATGTACTCTGCCTGGTGCCTTGCACATAGCAGCCGCCCAGGTAACACTGTCATTGTTATTAATGATTCTTTTCTGTCTATTTTTTGAGATGAGATCTAAGTCCAGAGAAAGCCAACTTGGCATGCAATGTCATTTGCTCTTCACAGTGAGGTAATATCCTCCTTCCTGCTTCTCTATAAACCATGCATTTGGAGCAGGATTTCACTCCACAAAATTCTCTTTGAGCTCCAGAAATTGTGTTTGTTTGATTTCCTTGATGAAACAAAGTGTACTTTGGCTCCAACCACAAAAAAAATATAATGGGCATTGTCATGGTAGTCATCTGGCCCTGCAGCCTTGGATAAACTGTCCACTCGCAGTGGGGTGTGGGCTTTGCATCTCTTTGAGAAAGATCCGTGAGGCATGTCAGAGTCTGAGTGATGAGGAGCCCGACTGAGCCCTGGAATTAGCTGTGTGTTTTTTCAACCAATCTTTTAGTACCTACTGTTCACCAGACCCTTGTTGGGCTTCGAGGACCTGGCAACCACAAAAAAGGACAAAGTGGATGGCATTTTATAGTAGAGGCTAGGACAGAAGCCGGGAGATAGTGAAGAGGCCACGGTGACAGTCCAGGTAAAGAAGCCTTGAGGCTGGGTGCAGGGCGTATTTGTGGGGTTGTGAGAGGTGGGCCTGTTTCAGAGACCCCTGGAGGCCTCTTCTGCTAGTCTGGCTGACGCAGTCAAGATGCTGATTTCCCCATCAGTAGTCACAGCAGGACAGTTGTCAGGCCTCTGTCCACCCCACTTCTCCAGGTGTTATCTGAGGGAATCTTCTGGATTGAAGACTTTTATGACTTGTGACATTCTCAGCTTTATCACATTCAGGTCTGTCCCCTTCAGAATACCAGCTTTTCTGTCTGCCACATGGGAATTAGGAAGCCAGCCCTGCCACCTGTTCATGTGGCCATGAGAACCATAGGATATGCCAGCCTGGCAGGAGCTTTGGAGACAGAGGAGGGCAAGATGAATGGGTTAAATATACAACTTGTGACCTCCCCCATCATGTGGGCTATGGGGAAATTTTGACCCTCATTCAGGTTAGGCCACAGCCATGGCCAAATTCTAAGCTCTCATTGGGAGATTATGGAGAAAAGGCCTGGGCTCTAGAGCCAGAAGGGGCTGGGGAGAGTCCCCTGCTGGTCCCCATGAGGTGGCTTTCTAGAAGAGGCAGCCAGACCGGCACGGGGTCAACCAGTGGGCACCAGGCCTAGCCCTGCCTCTGTGCCCTGATGAACTTGTCCCCATCTCCTGGGAGTGGCTAAATGTGGGACTGAGGACTGCCACCCTCCTGAGAACTCTGGCTTTACTGTCCCCGTTCTGGGAGCTCTCCAGCCCCCACCACCCGTGAGCACAAGGTCGTGCAGGCCAAGAGAAGCCTGGGAAACTTCTATTTCCTGACACTCCTGGGATAGAAATCATTTGAGAAACAACAACAGAAAGGAGACATCCCTGAGGTTGTGGCATATTTAAAACGCCAAACTGAAGGAGCCTGTGCTTGCGGACCACTGCGCAGCAGCGGCAGGCGGGAGGCTCTGAGGAGAGCACAATCGATGCTGTTTATCTGAACGCTGGCCGCTGCAGAAGTGACTCCGTGACGGATGCCACCGCAGCCCTGGGAGGTGGATGCGGTCTTTATTCAACGCTGTCACTCTGTCCCTGTTTGTGTATGTAACCCATTTAGAGATAAGGTCAAAATTCTAAAAATACTGGGATGTCAGGATTCTGAATAGGTAATATATTTTCCTGGTATGGGAGCCAGAGTATTCTGAAGGGCAGGCAGTGGAAATCTTTCTCTTAGGCCTGGGCCCACAGTCACTGGCCCTCATGCCCAGTGGTCAGCCTTGTCACCAACTTTTGAGCCCCCTCCTAGGACTACTCTGTCTGCATGTAAGGAAATCTACATATGTGTGTATTCTTTTTTCTTTATTTTAAGAAAATAGGGGCTTGTCACGTTGCACCTCAGGCCTCTCCCTGTTTATGCAGATTCAACTGCATCCCTTCTTTTTACAGCTGCATAGTATTTCTTTTTTGTTTTTGTTTTTGCTTTTGCAGAACCGGGGATTGAACTCAGGCCCCTGCACTTGCCAGGGATGTGCTTATTCTACTGAGCCATCTTCCCAACCCCTGCATAGTATTTAATTGCACAGATAGCCATCGTTAATGTAACTATCCCCTGGGGCTGAACACTGAGGCCATTTCTAAACTCTAATGAATAATACCACAGTGAACATTCTTGTTTCTATTTTGTGAAAATTCTTGCTTAAGATCCCTAGGCATTCTGAGGGTGAGGTAACATCATCCCCTCCTTTGCATACTGCCAGCCCCTTCCAGGAAACTGAGGCTTGATTCAGAGTGGCCCTGGGGAGGGACAGGGACTGCCATGCAAAGGCCCTGGGGTCGAATCAAGTTCAGAGAACAGCAAGAAGGCCACTGGTAGCCACAGTGAAACAAGAGGGTTTGAAAGTGGCAAGAGATGAAGTGAGAGAGACTCATGGGGGACAGGTGGGCCACGGGGGCAGGGAGGGAAGGAATGAGCAAAGCCACACGTGTTGTAGGTGAAAAGATACCTTGCAAGGCACAGCCTGCCCCTCATTTCTGGGCTCTGAAAGGCTGACCTTTCCCCATGGCCACCAGAGAGAAGGGAGCCCTTCACCCTGTCACAGGGCTGGGATTCACTGCTCCCTGCCCCCTGGGTCTCAGTGAGTTTGACTCTGGTCTCTCCCATTCCCCCCCCACCACACACACACCTATCTAGGCCAATCACATCCTAGAATGGATGGATGAACTCACAGGGCTAAGCTGTCCAGCTGCCCACCCAGCCCCCTCCTTGCTGTACTGCCCTGCTTCCCTGAGATTCTCTGGGAGTAGAAGTCATAGGAGGCAAGCGTGAGAACAAAGCCAGATCAAACACGCCAGCTGGGCTTGGTGGTGCAGGCCTGTAATCCCAGCACCCTGGGAGGCTGAGGCAAGAGGATTGCAAGCTGGCACCTAGCCTGGAAAATTTAACAATTTAGAGAGACCCTATCTTGCGGTATAAACAGGGCACGTAGATCAGCATGAAAGCCATGGGTTCGATCCCAGTTCCACAAAAACAGAACCAGAATTGGTTTTCCAGAGTCACTCTATCTCCCTTTCTCTGAGGCCCCTCTCCTCCTCCTCTCTTCTCTGGTCTCCCCCTCCTTCCTTTCTCTACCTTTCCCCCCCACTTGTCTTTCTCCCCACTGCCCTTCCCCTTGTCATATCCCCACTCACTCTCTGGCTCCCTCCTTCCTGCCCTGCTCACCAGCTGTGCAATTCAGCCCTGCTACCTTTCTGCTGGCCCTGGCGCCCTTCCTCTGACACAGCTCATATTTTAATTAAACTCCAGGTCTGTTTGACTAACAGACTTCTTGCTTTGGGAAACCAAAGAAGGAGTGGCCTGGGTCTAGAAGGGGGTGATGGAAAAGTTCCATCTGGCCAGGGGCCCTGCTTTCGGTGTCCAGGAGACTTGGGGGGGGCACTCCAGCACTACCTGGAAGTGACCCTGCCCCTCATGACACCCCCTTCCCAGTGCAGTGGGCACAGAAGATTTCTTCTCTTGCAAGATTTTTATGAGGCTTGAATGAATCAACACTGCTGTTCAAACTGAGGGTCATAAAATCAATTTAGCGGGTCACACTGCCAGTGAACGGATGTGCCTTTGCTTGCCCGGCTGCTTGGAAAAATGTTTCTTACCCTTGTCCAGAAGGCTTGAAAACACTTAGGAAAACAAGCATGGAAGACGCTCAGTCTGTGGCTGCTGGGAGTTTCCTGCTGTAGCAAGAAAGGATTTCCTGTTTGTTTTCTGGTATTTTCAGAGGTTTTCACCCAGTTTCACACTTAGGCATCAGAGGCTCAGAGAGGGAAGACACAGGACAGGGCCAGTTGCCCAGCTTGGCCCCCTGGGCCCTGCCTGAGGACTGTCCTCCCTGCCATGAGGAATTGTCACCTGGCTGCCGAGGCTGAGTGCAACAAGGACAGGCAGGGAGGGTGCAGGGCAGGGCCGGGGCCTCCTTGATGGTGGCCCCCGGCAGCACAAACCCCGGCCAGGGCACCCTGCCTCACACCCGCTGCTATTACGGAGGGAGACCAGAGGCTGTGTCTCTTCTGCTTCTTGCTAGCTACCCAGGGCTCACAGGTCTAGATACGTGCCTTTGGGAGCAACGGAAATGGGGTGCAAGAACAGAGTGTGAGGGTGTCCGCAGTCTGTGGGGCTGTGGAAGACTCCAGGAGACCAAGACTAGGAGTGGGCGCTGAGGGGCAGAGGCCTGGGTCCCGGCCTTGGCTGTGCGGGGGCAGGGCTGTGTGTGGCTGGTGCAGCTCCTGCCCCACTCTGGTCGGTCCTCAGCGGCCACATCTGTGCGGTGGATGTGGTGTCCCTGTGCACCTTTAGCGTCCACACCACTCAGAAAGCCTGAGGAAGCTCCCATGAGACTGTTTCTGGTCCTCAGCTCTCTCTTCACCATGTCCTCCAGGAAGGCCTTGTTTACTCAGCAAACACGCACTGAGCACCCAATGTGTACTAGGGTGTGGGAGGGGCTATGGAACAGGACAGACAGCCCCACCCTGCCCCCAACCTACATCCACGCATGAGCGGCAGTAATGTGTCAAGAAAGCAATGACTGAGTGCTCTGACAACTCTGAAAGGTGTAAGCCAAAGAAAGGTGATTTCATCAGGAGGTGACACCCTGAGCTGTCATCCTGGCGGTGACATCCACCCTGAAACAGGAGGATGGGTAGGAAACAGACCTGTAGGGGCCTGGGGGAGGAGCCTCCTGGCAGAGCGAGCACAGCAAGTGCAAAGGCCCTGAGGCTGACGCCCACAGGCCTGTGGGAGGAGCCCAAGGAGCCAGTGCGGGGGGCAGCAGCATGAGCTGGAGTGCAGGGGAGCGGGGAAATGTTGCAGGACCAAGCTCGGCAGGGCCTTGAAGGCATGGTGAGGCCTCAGCACATATTTTTAAAAGACCCTTGAGAAGAGTGGGCTGTGGGGGTACGGGGAGGGCACACCAGGATTCCAGAAGGACCGCTACAGAAGTCCTTGGGGTCCCGCGCCAGGCAGCGGTGGGATGGGAGAAGTGGTCAGATACTGAGTCTGGCTTGGAGTCAGGGCCCTCAGGATGGGCTGATGGATGAGAGGAGTCGAGCAGGAATCTAGGGGTGAAGACCCTGGAGGATGGAGGTGCCATTTGCCAAAATGGGCAAAGCCTAGGCAGGAGAAGATGGCAGGGGGTGTGGAATTCTGCTTGGCCTTGGTAGGTCAGGGAAGCCCATGAAATCCCCAGGTGCTGGCAAGGCTTCTCCCACCTGTGCCACAGCACCCCCCACATGGCTTTGGGGGGCAGAGGGGCCACAGCAGGGAGTCATCCTCATGGCCCCCTGCTCTCCACCTGTGGATGCCAGATTCCCAACCCCATGCCCTGAGCCCTCTCATTTTCAATCTTTTGGAAGGAAAAGGAAAGTAAGTGAGGTATGAAAAAATGAATTTCCAGCTGGGGGAAAAAAGCGGGCAAGCACAAGTAGAAGGCACACCCCTTCCGTTTCAGGAGAGGCCAAGCTGCCTGCTCCTTCGACTCCCATCCCATTGGCCAGAGATAGTCACACGGTCGTTGCCAGCTGCAAGGGAGGGTGGGAGATTTCCTTCTCTGTGGGCAGGCAGGTTGTCACTAAGCACCAGTGAATCAATAAGGATCAGAGGAGGAGCAAATAGATGACAGGGGCCATTCTTCCTCCCACTACTATCCCAGCTTAGCATTTTTTCCCTGAAGTACTCATCACAGTCTGATAGTATCTCGTGTATTAGTTCGTAGTCTGTATCCTGCTCTAGAAAGTGAGCTCTTTGAGGGAAGAAATTGCGGTTGGCGTGTTCACACAGTATCCGCAGCAGAACAAGTGAATGAAAATTTTCAAATGCATGCATACGTGACAGCACTCAGAGCATTTGTCCCTTCCACACCAAATATTTTCCAGGATTTTCTTGTCAACATCTGAGCCTACCTTTGAGATGACAAGCATGTGTCTGCTATAGAGGCTGCAGTGACAAAGTAGAAAATCCCTACTCTAGAAAAATGACACTTAGCTGAATGCCACTTTAGGGAATGTCATGCCCCTGATGGGTTGTAAAAATCCCTAACATGAATGAGATCAAGAAGATCTCTGGGGTTGTGGGAGGATGGAGTCCTCAGAGAGCTGGCGGTCAGGTCTAATTACTCAGGCATGCTCCCTTGGAAGAGGTGGCATGGCTGCAGCCCCAGTGACTGGGAGACCCCAGAGGTCCCCTCACCTCCCATATGACCAACCTGCCTTTCCCCCATGGACTCCTACAGAGGCAAAAGAATTCAAGTTTTAAGAGATAAGAAAGACACTGGTGTTTGAAATATGGGAACCATCAACCCTTTGTTCCAGAGAGTTCTGAATTTCCAGATTCAGCCGACCATGAATCAGAAATACTTTTTAAAAAAATTGCTCCTGTACTGCACGCATACAGAATTTCTTGTCATTATTCACTAATCAATATAGCGCACAACGATTACATAGCATTTACATCGCGCCAGGACTTACGTGTCACCTAGAGATGATGTAAGGCATATACAAACAAGGCTGCGTGTGGTTCCATGCACATGCTGTCTCATTTTATTTAAGGGACTTAAGTATCCATGCATTTTTGTTTCTGCGGGGGCCCTCGAACCAAGGCCTTATGGATACTGGGGGATAACTGCGTACATCTGAGGGCCGTTTTGCTTCTGGCTCAGTGCGGGCTCTGAGCCCAGCACTGACTAAATTCCGGTCTCACGTCTGCCTCTTGTGGCAGAGAACACGTGGTCCCCAAAGCCTGGATATTTCCTCTCACTGAGATGGAACGAGGATTTAGTCTTTCGGAGGCTCTGTCTCCTCCCCCAAAGTGCCCAGGAACAGGCCCAGTTCTTCAGGACCCCAGGACTTCTACATGCGAAGCACTGAAGCAGACCTCAGGCCAAATCTACCCCCGCCTGCGTTGGCACGGCCTCCCAGCTCAGAGTGATTTTTTTGTATCTGCAAGTGGTTGAGAACATGAGACGGAAATACAATTTCATGACACGCGAAAAGGGTATGAAATTTGAATTCCAGGCTCCATAAAGCCTTTTTGGAATGCAGCTGGGCCTGTTCAATTCTGTTTGTGGTAGACTTTGTGCCTCTGTGTGACAGAAACTGTATGGCCCACAAAGTCTAAAATAGTGACTGGCTTTTTACAAAAGTCACTTGCTGATCCCTGGCCCAATGGGCAGCACCTGTGTGTAGCAGGCCTTGGTTTGTGACTGTTCTCTTCTGCAGCCCTGGGGAGGCAGTTGTGGGTGGGGCCAGGCTGCATTTACTAAGCACTGATTCAAGGCTCCTTTACCCCAGGCTAGAAGCATTCTATTTGTCATCTCCATTGCAACACCCTGAGGAAGTTGTGACTCTCCCCATTTTATAGATGAGGAAACTGAGGCTCTGAAAGGTATTGAGACTTGGCCAAGATCTTGTAGCTAGGGAAGAGCTGATATTTGGACACTCAGCCTTCTGGGTCCTGAGCCACTGACAGTTCCGCTCCCTTCACAGGCAGAGGGAGAGGTTTGTGTCTCAAAGCCTGGGCACAGGGGCAGCCTGGAAGAAGTGTTGCAAATGTGGGTTCCTACATCCTATCACAGGCCTCCTGAGTTCTTCTTTCCATGGAAGGCCCTGGAATGGATGCTCCCAGGAGACTGGCCCGCTGGATTTGGAGGTGGGGGATGGTGTCGGGGACAGGTTGGCTCCCTAGCAAAAGCTTAAAGTAATGTGACCCCATTTGTTGTTCTGAGGTACTATTTCCTGCACAATCAGAAAGCCTTTGCCTACATCTATGACTTCAAGAGTT
The DNA here is from genome assembly GCA_004027165.1 of Ctenomys sociabilis. NCBI lineage: Eukaryota > Metazoa > Chordata > Mammalia > Rodentia > Ctenomyidae > Ctenomys > Ctenomys sociabilis. The sequence goes on along the minus strand of PVKA01001344.1, from coordinate 78,739 downwards.
TTACCTAGTGTACCTTCCAGCCGATTATTTCTGTTGTAATACTTAGCTCTTTAACCTCTCTTGATTTGAGTTTAGGACATGTTGAAAGATATGGGTCCAGATCCAGCCTTCCGCATGTGGACAGCCAGTATTCCCAAGATCATTGGTCCTTCTTCCAGTGTCTGTTTTTCATCCCTTTGTCAGAGATCATATAGCTGTCTGTGCTTGGGGTTGTTTCTGTGTCCTCTATTCTGTTCTCTTGATCCACCTGTCTGCTTTTGTGCCAGTTCTATGCTTTTTGTATTTTTTAGGGAACCCTACATAGTGTTCAGGGTCTCACTACTAGATTGGACTCATAGTGATCCTCCTGTTTACAGCCTTCCAAGTGCTAGAATTACAGGCATCCGCCTCCACCACCCAGTCTCAGTTGCCATCTCGGTGAGCCCCAGGGAGCAGGGCCAGCACAGAAGGTCCAGGGATCAAACCCCCAGCCCCTGTGCCTGCTTACAAACACTTTAATCCACTGAGCTATTTGGCCAGCCCTTCTATGCTTTTTGTACCACTATAGTTCTGTAATATGACTTCAAGATTAACACGCCTCCTGATTCTGGATCCATATGAATTTTAGGATGGGTCTCTTGTTCCATGCGGAACATTATTGTTCTTTTACTTGCAATCGCATTAAATCTGTGTATCAGCTTCAGAAGTATGACTGGCTTTCTTTCTGACTCTTTCAATGCTGTTTCCTCTACCCTGTTCTTTTCATCCTCAGACACTGGCTGGGCAGATGTCTTCTGAGGGGCCTTTTCTGGCCAGTTTCCTCACTCTCACAGTGTTCTGTGCCCCATGCCTGTAAGGCCTTCCTGCCAATTTGGTCCATGGTTTCGCTGCTCCTCTATCCTGGGGACAATGACTTCCTGTCTTACGTGCTGTTCTGTCCCCAGAGTCATGCTTGGCAAACAGAAAACACTCCAGTCATGGCTACTGGCAGCAGCAGTGGAAGGGGCCCAGCCAGAGGAGCACTGAACAGGGGCTCTGGGCTCTAGGACTGCTGGGCAAATCAGAGCAGTAACTCTTGGCATCAAAGTGGGCAGAGGAATACAAGGGTGGATTCTTCAAAAAAGAAAACAAGGTGGTCAGAGAGACTGCACCCTCTAGAGAGAACACACTGTTACCTTCTAGAACCTTTTAGAGTGTCCCTCTGCTTCTATAGACCAGAATCTGGTGGCTACCCCAGGGCCCCTCACTGAACTGACCTGGGCCAACCTTCCCCTTACTTGTTCTCTTCACCTCTCACAACTCAGATTAAGGAGGCCTCATTGTTCCCACTTCACAGAGAGAAAGGCCAATTTGTCCTAGGTGTGGTAAAGGAAAATCCACATACTTGAACTCAATTCTGACCTCAGAGCCTGTGGTCCCCCATTCATGCCACTCCTCTATCCCACCCAACATGACAAGGTCACGAAGCATGCTGGCATCTCTAAGCCTCAGCAGTTCTCCAAGGCAGAGGCACTCAGAGACGGCTTGTTTCTACCCCCACAGAATGCTGGGATTGGGTCTAACCAGAAGGACACTGACAAGAAGGAGGGCTGGTCTCAGTGATGACTCCACAGATAACGGGCAAGGGTGGGGGATCTGAGTTCAAATCCCAGCCCTAGTACTTCCTCTGCTGTGTGACTTCATCAAGCTAGTAATACGCTCTGAGCATCTGTTTCCCCTTGTGAAAATTAGAAGTCTCACAGATAGGCACAGAGATCTGGAGGCCAGGAGATTTGTACCATGGAGGTCAGAGTGTGAGCTGGGAGGAGGCCCTGCTGGGCAGCTGCAAACCACCAGGAAGCCAAGGCCTAGGCTGGAGGAAGCACAGTGACAGAATAGAGAACAATCACAGACATCAGGAGCCGGGTCCCAAGGTGCTTCCTGGAAGCTGGTGTGCCCAAGATGCCATCAGCCATGGTCCTAATCCCCAAGCTCCCAGCCTAGTCCTGGAGGCAGGGTTGGAGTACCTACCAGCAACTGAAGCCGGTGGCCGCCAAGTGCAGGGTGGGTGGACCTGTGCCTGGCCCAAAGCTGAGGACCTCTGGGGAGGCCACGGAAAGCAGAGCTGGCAGAGCTCAGGAGCAAGCGCAGGAGCCCACGCCCCTCAGAGCACTGTAAGGGGCCAAGAGGCTCCAGGGTCCACAACCCAGCCAGGCTCAGCTTGGTCTCTCTCCCCATTCCTACCCCATCTCCATTTGTGTGTACAACAAAGACTTTGTCAGCTCCTCCTGTCGCTTAGTACCCTAACGTGACACCGCATTTACTAACCTCCTGACTTCCCTAAATTAAAAATCAATATCATTCCCTAACTCTAAGTCTTTATTTATTTATTTATTCAGTACAGGGTCTCGATACATAACTCATACTCATAGTGGCCCTCCTGTCTGAGCCTGCCCAGCGCTGCGATTATAGGTGTGTGCCACCACACCCAGTTTCTGGACCTGCGCTCCACCTGGACCTGGCATGGTGTGCAGTACTGGGGATTGAACCCGGGTCCTTGCACTTGCCAGGCAGGCACTCAGACTGCTGAGTTATCTCCCTGGTGCTCATTCCCTCCCTGCCTTTAGTGGAGCAGAGGATTGCAAGGAAATGTAGGTGAAATTTATATCTATTTCCATGTGCCAATTCCTGGTCACGACAATGACACCAAAAAATGCCATCATGTTGTCAGGTGCATGCACTATACATAGAAACAGTGAGAATGTGACAGCAACGAAAACAGAGGTACAGGTGAGTTGGCACTGCCAGAACTACGAATGGTGTTGCCATCTGCTCTGGGATTTTTCCAATGTGCTGAGTGACTCTCAGGTTTTGAACAAAAGAAAGTGTAGCTCTTCTCAGGACTTTCTTACTAGTTGCATCTCTGGAAAATTCAAGGCAGACTAAAAACTTTTTTTTTATAGTAATTATTTTTTATTAATTTTATTGAGAAACGGATAGCAATGAGACAGTTTCAAAACTAATTAATAGGACAGTTTCAATAATTAATACATTGTATATTGTTATCTTCTTAGTGGTTATCCATAGTACAAGACGCAGACAGGATATCCTGTCCGAACAATATTAGTACCAATCTTTCTACTCATTGAATTAAGACAGAGTAGCTGTATATCTACCCTAACTATTTTGCATATACAAATACAAAATGGTCCTTCCTTTGTAGCCCCTTTTTTCAGACTAAAAACCTGGCAAAAGATATTTGGTATGAAACTGGTATGGCCACACACGTATGGAATCTCAGAGGCTAAACAAGGCAAATCACAAATTTGAGGCCGGCCTGGGCAGCTTAGTGACTTAGCAGGAACTTGTCTCAAAATAAAAAGTAAAAAGGACTAGGGTACATTTCATTGCAGAAGGCATGGGTATATGTTTTGTATGAAGGCTCATGCCTCTAATCCCAGCACTCAAAGGCTGAGGCAGGAAGATGGAGAATTCGAGGCCAGCCTGCGCTACTTAGTTGAGTTCAAAGCTATTCTGGACTACATAGCAACATCACGTTTTAAAAAAAAAAACCAAAACCAGTCAGTGTGCTTGTGTGCCCAGTGCGGCTAGAGTCTAGGGCGGGCAAATGTAAGCAGGTAGCCACTTCCCTGAATGTGCAGTACAGTGAGCCAACCCTGGGCAGGCTGGGGCTCCTGGGACCAGGGCTGTCTCATGATTCACAGGTTACCTGCCACCCGGCCTTGCTCCCACCCATTTCCATCCCTGAGACAGCCTCCGAGGTTTCCAGAACAGCCCATGCGGGCAACCCTGGCCCACTGGACTCTCTAGGCCCAGAAGCCCAGCAGCTGCAGACCCTGCACAGATGAGCTGGCTGCTCTCTGCTGCCAGTCAGTTTTACCGGACCTCAGGGTTTGTTTATTTACATGGCCGTTTGGCGGGGTCCTTCCGCGCCACGAGTCCTGTGTCTCCCTTTCCAAGGTGTGCGCGTCCTTAGCAATTAGCCTTTGATGTCAGTGAGACCCTGGAAGCATCACTTTCCCCGGAAGCCTGCAGGCCCTGGCAGATCTGCTGGGGACTCTGGGAAGGCTAGCTGGCTGGCAGGGACTGGTGGATCCTGCGCTTGGTGACAGCTGGGAAGAGGCCACCAGCGAAGCCTGGAGCTCCTGCTTTTTGTGTCTGAGACCCCGAGTCCTATGGAGACAGCGCAGTAAAATGTCTTTACCTTCGCCTTCCTCCTTCCCTTTCGCCCTGGCCACTCCCCTGCACCCACCTTCGGGGGCTGTAAAGAGGGTGCCGCATCAGAAAGGATGCACAGGACTGTGCATTTAAGCCTCTAGGTTCCAGGGCCTCACAGCTCAGAGGCAGGGGCTTTTCAAAGTAAATGGCAAATATTTCTCTTGCACAGTTTTGCTCAAAAGCAAAGCCACAAGGCTGTAGCTCTGCTCTATGTGATTTTTAATCTCCCCCTCCACCTGCCAAGGAGAGGTGGTCTCACCCCCACTGCCGGAGAGGAAACCAAGGCTGGGGGAAGGGTTGCTGATTGCCCAGAGCTACACTGAGGTTGGAGCTGGGCTTTGGCCCCGAGTCTAGCCTGCTACGGTCATCCTGCCACAAAGTGATTGTCCTTCTCTCTGGGTAGAAATAGCTGTTTTGCCTATTTTCGGTGAACAGGTTTCCAGAGTGTATGATCAAGTCGGTGGATTTGAAACCACAGCGCTTATTACCGAGCTTGGATCATGGAACTTGGTATTAGCCAGCCACCCACCCGCCTGCCGCTAATGAGAGGCTGCCTGTCTTCCGCTTTACAAATCAGGGCTCTACAGGGCCTGCAATTTAACGAGTCGCATTCAAGCGTTAGTGAGCTGGGGGGCGGCAGAGCGGACACCCCACATCTTATGAAGGTTGGCAAGATAGGGACAGGGTACCATTAGTGTGGTCCTGGGATCAAACCCGACCACTGCTCAGGGCTGGCACAGCCAGGGGAAGCGAGCAAGGCACTCATCAGACTCGTCGGACACAGCGATCCAAGTTGGGTAATAATTTCCTCCGCCCTCAGTCTCCAATGTGATACGGCTTGTTTTTACTTTCTTACCTTACAATTTACTTTGTTCATCATGGATATATTTATTTATTTATTTATTTATTTATTTATTTATTTATTGGGGTTTTATTGTTTTGTTTTTTTTTAGGGAAGGGTTAACAAGGTGTTCAGGGTCTCACTACTAGATTGGACTCATAGTGATCTGCCTCTTTACAGATTAAGAGCTGGGATTACAGACACATGCCACCACACCCAGTCTCAGTTGGCCTCTTAGCACACCCTAGGGGCAGTGCCAGCACAGCAGGCCCGGGGATCAAACCCTCAGCCCCTGCGCCTGCTTTCAGGTGCTTTAATCTGCTCAGCTATTTGGCCAGCCCTATATTTATTTATTTACTTAGGGTTTTTTGAGACAGGGTCTTACTATGTAGTTCAGGTTGGTCCTGAGCTCACTATGTAGCCCAGGCTGGCCTTGAACTTGTGGCATTCCTTCTACTTCAGCCTCCAAGTGCTAGGATACAAAGATATACCACTCCCCAGCTCTATTAATTATATAGATATGTCTGTCTATATATAGTGGCACTGGAGGTCAAATCCAGAGTCTCCCATGTGCTAGGTGAGTGCTATACTTCTGAGATACAGTAGGAGAGATCCTTACGCCATCATGGATCTTTCTTCCTTTCTTTTATTTTTTTTTAAAGTTTAAAAATCATTTGATTAAAAAAAAAAAAAAAAAACTACTTCTGAGTGTGACAGCATATCTCTGTAATCCCAACACTCAAGAGGCTGAGACAGGAACATGGCCATGTGTTTAAGGCCAGCGTGGGCTACATAATGAGTTCAAGGACAGCCTGAACTGCATAGTAAGACCCTATGTCAACAAAGAAACAAATGCTATTGCATTAAAATATTATACTAATTTAGAATGGCTAGACTTTTTTTCTTTTTTTTTTTTTTTTTTTTTTGTCTTTTTGAGACAGGGTCTCACTATGCAGTTCAGGCTGGCCTTAAGCTCACTTTGTAGCTCAGGTTGGTCTCGAACTCAACAATCCTCCTGCCTCAGCCTCCCGAGTGCTGGGATTACAGGCATGCACCACCACGCCCGGCTTAGACTATTTTTTTAAGTTAATTATTTATTTTTTTGCTACAGGGCCTTGCTACACAGTTCAGACTGTAGTGATCCTCCTGTCTCAGCCTCCCCAGCACTGGAATTAGGGGTATGCACCACCACACCCATTTTCTGTGGATGGCATGGGTGGGGCCAGCACAGCATGCAGTACTGGCGATTCAACTCAGGTCCTTGTGCTTACCAGGCAGGCACTTAGACCGCGAGGCTATCTCCCCAGTTAGATTTGACTGGTGTTTGTTTGTTTGTTCGTTTGTTTGTTTGGCAGAGCCAGGGATTGAACTCAGGCCCTTGCACCTGCCAGGAAAGTGCTTATTCCACTGAGCCATCTCCCTGGCCCCCTTGACTGTTTCTTAAGTTTACAATCAGGTGAAAGTGATCTATACCCAGAATAAAGCATCCTTCAAATTTTGACTACTGATCTTTTCCCAAAGCAGTGGGATCCTCTCAAGTTCCTGAGTCTCCTGTCAGCTCCGTGCCCACAGAGGAAACATCCAATGCTTCTCAGTGTGCCGAGCTGCTGAACCAGGGGGGTTCAGAGTTTTCGGTGTTCAATCCTTTTGGGGCTTAGGATATTATCTGTTTATCAGGACACGAGGTCATTGTAAATGGAGGAGCACCTGTACTTATCCCAATAGCCCAGCTTTGGACACTCCCTTAAATTTGGCATCCTGAAATGTGCCTCTCCCCAGCCCCGGCCTTGCTGCCATTTGTGTTTGTCACATAAGACACATCTATTAAACTGGGGATACTAATGGTACCCACCTCAGCAGGCTGCTGAACCTACAGCCCCTGGCATACAGCTGCCACTCAATAATGGCTGCCCTCTGTGGAGCAAGAGAGAGCAGAGGAGCACCGTGGCACTGGGAAGGCGACAAGACTTCCTGACGCAGGGCTGCTGTGCCTCACTGTCTCTTACTCCTGGCTCACATCCACTGAAAGCCAGTAGTATCCCAGATGTCATCACCATGACAACCAGGAACGCCCACCCTCCCCCACATTTCCACAGTGCCTCCCACGGGACAGTGCCATCCTCACTGGGCCAGATCACAGTGTTTTGAGTCATGCAAGCCTGGCTCAAATCCAGCTTGTCATTTAGCTGTGTGACCTTGGGCAACTCCCTTAACCTCTCTGGACCCTGCACGTTCTTCCTTTGGAGAAGCACAACAATGTCCCATAGGGGTGACCTCAGTATTTGGATGTTTGGGTTGTGGTGGCCATTACTGTTACAACTGTGTTGTTTGTATTCAAAAGTAAGGAGTCAACAGGTGCTTCTTGGAGGCCAGCTGTCCTGCGGCAAGTTGGGGGCAGAAGTTGTGAAGAGCACAGAGGCAGCTCTAACCTATGACTGATGTGAGTTTTAAATGGAACTGAGTTACATATTTTAATTAGTTGCCAATGTTAACAAATTGGGAGTGGACACACACACACACACACACACACACACGAAATCCTAGGCCTGTGATATGAAACCTTTTAGAGTTTTCAGCACCCCAATGAGGCAGGCATGCTTGTAGGTCCTCGGCCACTGCCCTAAATGTTTTTGTTCCTATTGAGAAAATGGAAAATCTTGTCACCCTGAGGCCAGCTGTATCCCCTCCAGGAGCTGACGGAGGCACCCACCCAAGAGGTGGCCTTGTGCCTCCCTGGACTTTGACACTGGCCCACTGGGTCTTTGCATTTCCTGTCTGTGCTGGATCCAGCTGAAGTTTCAACCCCTGGCTGGTAGAAGCAAGGGAGGGCAGCCCTTACTATTTAGAACATAAAATGAAAAGGATCTTTAGGAAGCCACCCACGGACTGAGGTGTCAGAGAAGATAGGAAGTCCTTAGGGGGAAATTCGAGGGCCTGTCAGGCTTCCTGTCCAATTCAGTCTTGCAAGTTCCTTGCAAACTGGCATAAACTAAGGTTATTCTGGGGAAGGAGGCAGACCTACAGGCTGGACTCTTCACTATACAAGGCCTGAGACAGGGTCAAAGGGCCCTGAATCCGATCCTGGCTGGGCCACAGAATGACTGGGCCACTTCGATTGGTCATCCCCTTCCTGCAGGGGGTGGGGGGGCCCTTCCTTGAAAATGGGGAAAAGGAGCAAGTTGATCCAGGAAGTGGCCCTGAAGCTCAGAAAGTTTACATTGTCTCTTTCACTGTGTGTCCTGGTTTCTGTACCTAGTAGCTGCTCAGGCAGGATTGCTTTGTCATCTTGGAGTTTTGCAGTTCTCAGGCCAAGGCCAGGAGAAGGCAGGCAGCTCCAAGAGCCTAGGAGAACAGACAGGAGCAGTGCTGCTCCTGTCACTGCCTGGAGGACACAAGACAGGCCAGAAAAAAACATGGCTAAACAGCTTTATGTCCTGGAATGAGAGCTAAGGTCCCCGAGGCTTCGTGACAAGTTAGGGGACAGGAAAGGGCGTCCTGGGCCTGAGCACCTACAGGACTGGATCACAGTGTTCTCTCTGATGTAACCATCAAGCCATGGTCACTGTAACCACAGCAGCTGGCACAGGGCCTCAGGTCCTAGAGGAGTCAATAAATAATTGATGGGAAAAATAAATACAAGAAATGAAAGGAGGGAGGAGAGGTCAGATAGGTGGATAACAGAGGGATAGTGGGTGGCAGGTGGGCAGAGGGAAGATGGATGAATAGAAAGAGGAAGGGTGGCAGGAGAGAAGGAAAGAAGGGAGGGAGAGAGGGTGTGAATAGATGGAAAGATAGGTGGATGGGTGGATGGATGAGGAGGAAGGAAAAAAGGAGGGAAGGAGAGAAGGAATGAAGGAAAGGAGGGAGAGAGGAAGCAAGGAAGGGGGGAGGGAGGGAAGGAAGGGGGAGGGAAGGAGGGAGGAAGAGAGGGAGGGAGCACCCGCAACACTGGTCTGTACTTGCTCTCCCTGATATAAGGGTCAAGCCACAGTCACTGAACCCACAACCCTGGCAGCTTAGTGAGGCAGGAGTCACGCCTGCCTTCGCTACTGCATCCCAGCTGTCTTCAGGCAGAAGGTGCTCAATGTCATCTCTTTAGTACAGGCAGGAGTAGGGGACTGGGGCTACAAAGGTAGCTCAGTGGTCTAAGCGCCTGCTTGGCAAGCACAAGGACCCAAGTTCAATCCCCAGTATTGCATGCTGTGCTGGCCCTGAAATTCCAGGTGCACAATGCTGGCCCGGAAACCGGGCATGGTAGTTCATACCTTTAATCCTAGTACTGGGGAGGCTGAAATAGGAAGATCACTACAAGTCTGAACTGCATAGTGAGACCCTGTATCAAATAAATAAATAAATAAAAATTTAAAAAACAGTAGGGGACTAAGTCCTGGCTGTGGTGAGAGTGGTAGCCATTGCCCTTGCAAACCTCAAGGGTTTTTTTGTTTTTTGTTTTTTTCGTGGAACCGGGGATAGAACTCAGGCCCTTGCACTTGCCAGGGAAGCGCTTATTCTACTGAGCCATCTCCCTGTCCCCAGCAAACCTCAAGTTCTTGACAACACCCACTTGTCCTCCTCATAGGGCTGTGGCCAGGCCTACCAAGGCACAAGACCAGTGGTGAAAGCACTTTGTAACATGGGGCATGGTTCATGAATGGAAAGCGTGACATTAATAGTTCTGATTCTCTATAATGACATCAGTTACAGTAGCAGTCATGGCCCCATGGTCACTGTGTTAATTGTGGCAATGACAGCATCATTCCTGACAGTGGGAGTAGGAGGATTAATGAAAGCTGTGACTGCTGGCTGTGGCGATGACAGTCACCTCAGTGTGGTAATAAAACTATTGTTTGTGGGAGCAGGAGAGAGAGGGGAGGGAACAGCATTCTCATCTTAGTTCTAAGTGACAGAAATCCAATTCCAATTGGCTTAAGCTAGATTAAGAAGGAAGGGGTGATTTATGGGCTTATGTACTCAAAGTCCACAAGTAACTGAGGCTTCTGGCCCAGACACATAAGCCGTCAAAGGATTTATCTCTGTCTTTCCTCGGGTAGGCTTCACTGTCAGATAACTGCTCCCAGCTCTCAGGCCTCTGACATCCTACCTAGATGGTCCCTTCCAAAAAGCACTTCTCGAGCCGGGCATGGTGGTGCATGCCTGTAATCCCAGCACTCGGGAGGCTGAGGCAGGAGGAAGATCTGTGGGTGGCCTTCAGGGTACATCCGGGCAAAGGTGACATAGTCATCTCAACAATTCTTTTTTTCCTCCTCTGTGCTCTGAGAATAAGGACAGAGTACTCTGTACTCTGTCCAGAGTAGCCCTAGGCTGAAATCCTGGCTGTGCTACTTGTTACGTTCACCTTAAGCTAAGTCCTTAGAACCTCAATGGCTTAGTATCCCTAGCTACCAAATGGGATGATTAATTGGATTATTTTTTATATTAAGTGATTATTTCATGTAAAAATGCTTAGAAGTGGGCCTGACACACAGTAGGTAATCAGTACACCTTAGTTATTATTTGCATGACTTATAAAATGGAAGCAGTTGTGCCAGTTCATACCATTCATGAGGACTGAAGTCTCTTTCCTCTTCCTGGAACCTCCTCTTCAGATGTTCATATGGGTCCATCCTTTTCCTTTGGGTCTCAGTTCAGAGGTAACCTCCTGCATTCATCAGCTTTGTGTTACTATAACACAATTCCTGAGACTAGATACATGTAGAGAAGAAAGGTTTATGTAACTCACTCCTTTGAAGGCACCACCTCTGGCATAGGTCCCCAGGCTACATCACTATGGCAGGAGCCAGCACAAGAGGTCATGGAGAGGCTGGAGAGGGGCCGGGCTAGTCCTTTATAACAACCCTCAGAATGAACGAACCCCACATGAGTAAAATGACTCTGATCCCTTCTAAGAGCCGTGCCCCACCTCTTCTGTGTCTACTGCATGAACACTGTGAGGACGAGCTGCCCCAGTTTCCAGGACTCTGGCCCTGGCTCCCTTTGGTCTCTGACCTGGCTATGTGGGGGGCCTCTGCTTTGGATAGCTTTAGGCAGTAGGACATCCATCTTGACGTGGGTCATCCAGCCAAGGCAGGCTCGAGCGAGCAGGACACCCTCTGAGCCTGATGCTCTGGCCTCCGAGGACGCATCCCCAAGACCGGTGCAGCCCCCACACCCAGCAGCTGGAAGGGTGCGGGATGGGCCGCCTCTCTCTTCTACCTCTCAGGCCCTTCCTGCCTCAAGGAGGCCTCAAGACCCACCAGAGGCTGGACATGGGACTGCAGCAGAAGGACCGTCTTCTCCATTTTCGGGTGTTTATCTCTCCGATTCAGTTCCTCCCTAATTATTGAGCTCACACCAGGTGCTGGACATAGGCAGAGGCAGGGGGGACACAGAGACCGTGAGGAGGAGGATGGCCCCTCCTTTCATGGAGGTGTTAGAAGGGAAGGCAGCAATAAGTGAAGAGGTAGTTTTAAAATTCACCTCAGCTCCTAAAAAAAAAAAGGAGGAAGAAGGAGGGGAAGGGAGAGCAGGCAGGGACAGCCAGAGTCCCTTGGCTCACTCCCCGGCCCCGGAAGGAGGGTGGTGCCAGCATTTGGCTGGTCGGGGCCGCTTCACTGCCTAAGAGAGCAGAATTATGGTTCACGCCAGCACACAGCTGTGTGCCGAGTGACTGATGAACATGCTGCCCTGGATTAGAAGCCTCCTGCCATCCGCACCCCTCAGCCCGCGGGCCCAGCTGCTCGTAACCCAGCCCCCGGTGCTCCCCTGGGTCAGCCCCGTTGGATGAGCCCCCTCCACTATTCTTATGCTTAGCTAGGGCCTGGGATCACCCCATGTTCTTCCTCCCCTCAGCCCACGAATCTAGTGGCTTGGTCTCCTCTCCACAGTACACCTTGAAGTTGTCTTTTCTACTTAGCATCCACCTTCTGTCCTGGGCACCTGCTGTGGCCTCCTCGCTTTGATTCTTGCCTCTGCCCCAGTTGTCCTACAGGCTGTTTACTGGTGCAGCCAGCAGCTCTCCACAGTCTGCATTCAGCCTAGGTGGCTCCCAGGACTCTCAGAATAAAAATACCTCACTGAGGCTGTAAGATCTGCCTCTCTTTCCTCTCTGACCTCATCACTTGACACCCTTTGCCTTCCTCCCCAGCTCCAGGTCCACCACTCTCTTTCGCTTTTGCTTGCACATCAACATCTTTCCTGCCTCAGGACCTTTGCACTTGCTGTCACCTCTGCCGGAGCCCCTTTCCCTAGATTTTTGCAGCCTGGCCCCATTGCATTCTTTCGCTTTCCCCTCACTTATCACCTCCATAGAAAGGCCTTTCCAGGCTGCATGAACTCAAGTAGTCACCCCTCCTCCTCCCTCCCTACCCTTTTTGCCCCCATAATTCTGTGTGATAGGGTTGTGGTAGAATGAGTGGTAGAGATGGGAGGAGTCTTCGGAACACTCTAGAAGGAGCAAAAGTTAGGGAGGGGTAAAAAATGTGGCTGAGGCGCTGAGAAAGCAGAACACATTGCCCTGCAGAGCGGGAGGGACCGGCCACCGTGGAAGGGTGCAGGGTGTACAGGCGGAACCCTGGCCCTATGTCCCTGGTCCGTGGCCCGGAGCACGTGAAGGCCCAGCATTCCTTAGGAAGCCTGTGGCTGCTTCCCTGGAACTGTTTAATCTCCTTGCTCTGATTATTTATTCCTAGGCCCAAACCCCAGCTCCCCGCAGAGCCCCACAGGCCTCCCAGGGTGTATGTGGGCTGCACGTACAATTGTCCTGGCACAGTCCCTGACTCCTTATCATTCTGGAGCTGCCACGGGGGAGCGTGGGCCCAGAGGAGCTGTAGCACCAGATCTTTCTGGACAAAGCTGGAATCCAACTTCATAGGGAAAATAAATGCTGGCGAAGAATTCACTGTGTGGGCCTGAACTCCCTGCTCATGGGGTGTGGGTAGAGCTGGGTGGCCTTCTGGTACATTACTAACCTCTCTGAGTCCTGGCTTCATTCAGGATTGCAACCTGGCTCTGACCCGTACTCTGCTCAGCTCAGAGGACAGCAGGAGCCTTGGTGGCACGAAGCCATCACCGATGGCAGATCCTGCTAAGCGTCAGTGTCTGAGAAGTCCTAGGGCTGCAGTCCCTTCCCTGGAAATCTGAGCCTCAGATGACAGTTTTTGGAATGGAATCTTCAGGAATTTTATTCCGACACTGACATCCTGGCAGCTGGTTTATTTATAATCCCCGAGCCCTAGAGCCCGCTCCCTCCAGACCCCGGTGCCGCCTGGGAGAAATAAAGTTTAGACAACTCGAGACAGAATCCAGAATCTGACCAGCAATGTGACACTGAGAGAGATTCCACCAGTTGGCGAATCTCTTCTAGTCCTCCGTGCCACTTTCCTAAGTCTGTGGGTGAAGGGCACTGCATTTGCCAAGGACCTACTAGGTGTCCACTTCCTGACTGTGTGATCCTTAGCAAGTTGTTTCCTTCTACAAACCTTTGCAGTCTCACCTCTAAAATTAAGATGCAGTTGTTTAGCTGGCCTTACATTTTATTTGCATCAGAAACCCAACTCAAATTGGCCTGATCAAGACATTTGTTAGTTCTTGGCACTACAAAGTCCAGACACACTCCCTTTAGGAGTGGCTGTCTTCAGACACTTTAAATAGTGTTGTCGGAAAATGCCATTAACTCTCAGTGTAGACCCGCTAACCAACTACATCCTTGGATAGATTATTTCCAGTAGGCTGGAGGTGACCTATAATCCCCTCCTGTCAACAGCTTGTCTGATAAAAGGTGGCACCCCTTTCCTAGTAATTTCAGCGGAGTCCCAGAATGAACCCTGATGGGCTGGTCTGAGTCTCCCCCACTGCCTGCAGAGTGGGGGAGTCCTGCTCCACTCCACACCTGCACATTGGCAGTGCTTTAGCTGGCCTTCTCTCCTCCCAGCTCTTCATCCTGGAATCCGTCTCCAGCCCCTGGGGCCCCCCTCAGAACCCTCTCCTTCCTCGGGAAGCCTCAGCCTCTGTGCCTTGGTTTTTCCAACTGTAAGACAAGAATTATGAATCTATCTTTTGGATTAATATGTGGAACAAATGAGATTGGTCATGCAGTGCAGTTGGCACGGTGCCCAGCACAGGGAGAAATCGATAAATATTAGCTACTATGATTATATCATTATGACAAGACATGCAGCTGTTAATCCAAGCCCGCGTTTCCCATGGAGACTTGCACAGGAGAGGTAGTCCATAAACACTGCATTTGGGTTGTCCGTATGAGGGCATAGCTTCTGTCCACCCACCCACCCATCCACCCACCCATCCACTCCTCCGCTTACCCATCCACCCATCCATCCACCTTTGCATCCATCCATTTAGCTCCCTCCTCATCCATCCACCTGCCCACCTATCCACTCACTTGCCCACCCAGCCAGCCAGCCAGCAACCCTTCCATTCATCTATCTGACTGATGAACTGAGCATTCATTTGTCCACTCATTCTTTTTTTGTACTGAAAATCGAACTCAGGACCTTGTGCTTGCCAGTCAGACTCTATACCACTGAGCAATAAGCCTGGCAACACCCATTCATTCATTTTTTAAATGCACCAGTATCTGCTGAGTCATACCCCTCACCAGTCTCTGTGCTGAGCTGTGGGGATCCCTGCCCTCATGGTGCCAAGCTGCAAAAGAGCAAAAGAGTAAACAAGCAAATAAGTAAACAAGATAATTACAGATTGTGACAGATCAGTGCGGAGGTCAAATGGGGTGCCAAGGGCAAGGGAACTAGGAAGGAGATGATTTTGAAGCAAGTGGTCACAGGTATCTTCTGGACAGAGAAAGTAAAAAGGATAAGAAGGAGCCAGTCATAGAAAAGCTGGGAGGAAGACATTCCAGGTAAGGGGACACGTGTGCAAAGGTCCTGAGGCAGGAGTGTGCAGGGCCTGAGGAGGGGCAAGTGGCTAGCCGGCGTGGCTGGGGGTGGCACGAGAGCAGAGAAAAGAGATCGACAGGGCTGACCAAGGCTGGGCCAGGAGGGCTGCTTGAGGCTCCAGCTGCATCCAGAATTTATTCTGAGGGCAGCAGGAAGCCACTGGAGGGCCTAAGAAAGGTAGTGACAAGACCTAGTTTCCCATCTTTAAAGGGCTGCTGTGACCGGCAGTAAATGGGCTGAGTAACAGACGGGAAGGATGCTTCCTTTGGTTGGTGCAAAGTCAGTATGGTGACATTTCTGCTGGGAGCTGCTATAAGTAAGGGAGCGATCTGTACTGGGCAGGAGGAGAGGTGGCAGGCAGAGGGCTCTCCTGGATGGGTGGGGCACAGCAGTGACCTTTTACAACAGGCAAATGTAAGGCTAGTGAGGGTCCAGGGAGGAAGGAGGGGGCAGTGGTGTGGCTTGAGGACAGGGAACTGCTTGGGTGCTGTGGAACGGACTTGCTTCAAGACACCTGGTTGCAAGGCCATCACTGAGCGACTCTGAGCACCTGGCTTCTCAGTGCCTCTGGGTCACAGCTAGGAAGAGGATGTAATCTTCTCTGCTTTAAAGGCATTTCTAGAAGTTCATGAAACCCTTTCACTTTACCTTATTGATCATATCCAGCACCAGGTCTGCATCAGCCTGCAGGGAAGGATGGGAAGTGTGATCTTTAAGCTGATGAGCCATGCTAGCTAGCAGAAAGTCAAGAATCCATAGGTGTGAAAGCAGGAATTGGGTACCTGCTGTCCGTCCTGCAGAGCTCTCCTCAGAATGGCCCCAGCCTCTGGGGAATTGACTCTGTGTTCCACAGCAGGTCCTTATCAGGCCATGAAGACGGGTGCCAGAGGGAGATGCTGCTGAGACCAATGATATTGACGTGTGCTCCGAGCTTAGTGTGTGGTTAGAGCCCCTCCACCATCTGACCCCTCCATCACCTGTTCCTCTTACTGTCCCGACCTCTCCCAAATCCATACCTGCTTATTAATGGGCTCTGTCTGGGGCCCTTTGCACTTACTGCTCTCTCTGCCGGGAATTCTTTCCCCACTGGTGTTCACAGGGCCAGCTCCGCTCACCATTCACGTCTTAGCCTGCAGGTCACCTGCACAAAGAGGCCCCCTGACCACCCCACTAGAGTAAGCCATCTCCAGTCCATTCTCTCCTCCGTGGGCCTATTTCATTTCTCCATCGAAATGATCATAACTCAAAATTATCCTTTCAACTTGTTATGGTTCGCTGTCCCTCCCTCTGCAAGAACATTGGCTCCCTGGACTCTGCCCTTTGTGCTTGGGTTGTTCCCTATGGTTCCCCATCCCTGCCCCATGAGTGAAAGAAATCTTCATGAAAGCTTGGCCATGGTAGACACGGCCACTTTTTTTTCTTTTTCTTTTTCTATTTGCGGAACCAAGGATTGAATTCAGGCTCTTGCGCTTGCCAGGGAAGCACTTATTCCACTGAGCCATCTTCCCTGCCCTGATACGGACACTTTTACAGATGAGGAAACAGAGGCTCAGAAAGATGACCTTCTTCATGCAAAATCAAACAGCCAGTAAATCTCAGGGCAACATTTGAACCCAGGTCTGGCTGATCCTACTGCCTTCTACCTGACCTCCCTCGAGTGCAAAGCAGCAGCTCACGCAGCTCCTGCTGTGGTCAGGGGTTCCTCATGCGTAGGCCTCAGCTGAGGCGTCCTCAGCTTTACAAGGACAGCGGGCGATCACAGAACCTTTACCGTGCTGGGCAGAATCTCGGCCCGAGAGGCAGAGCCCCGAGGACCCCATGGCATAGATAAGCAGCCAAGGCTCAGAGAAGTTAAGAAATTTGTCTATGGTCTCTCACTGGAAACCTGGGAAGCTGGAACTGAGATGCAGATGAAGGAGAAATAAGTAAAGAAAAATGCAAGTCAGGCTCCTGAGCGGCCGATTCGCAGGCCCCCTTTCTGCTAGATCCAGCTCATTCATTCATTTTTAAACCTCACTGATTGCGTGTTATTTCTGTGTTTGATGAATGAAGACAGGGTTGATTGGAAGGAGAGTGGATGAACATTCATTTTTCAAAGAGATCATCCCTGTTTTTAACCTCAAGCTGTCACTGCCAAAGGCCTCAGCCGAGGGAGAAGCAGCAGCTGAGCCCTGCCCTGCCTCCTCCACCCCACCTCCCCCACCCCGGCTCCCCGCCTCCTAATCTCTGCTTGTGTGTCTCTAGGCCACACCAGCCCGCCTGGGTGACTGCCTGGGTTGACACCAGAGAACAGCGTCTCTGATCTGACTCAGCAGAAGGGTGATCAGGATGCGCCTCGATGTGGGACAGTGAAGAGCAAAGCCCCGCCCCCTGAATCTACACCTTCAGGCCTGGGGGCAGGGCAGGGCTCACCAGCCCTTCAAGGTCTCAGCGGAGAGTGATGGTATGCACAGCCCTAGCCCCCCCAGGAGCCGTACAGCCCTGCCTGATACTTACAGGAAGTCGAGTCCCCGGAGAGCCTAGGGGGAAGGCAGGAACACACCAGGCGTGAGCCCTGGAAGCCTCTTCTGCTCTGGTCACCTGCTGCTATGGAAGGTGCAGTGGCCCTTGCCAGTCCCGCGCTGGCTCTGACATAGATAACCAAGAACTCCAATACTGATTCATAGGCTGAATGTCAGTAAAACTCACTGTCTTCGCTTTTTAGACAACTAGAAACCCCTGCAATTTTTTCTGCACCCTAATGCAACATATTGTGCTGACAGCCACACTGAGGACCCCTCCGCAAAGCATTTGGTTTTTTTTTTTTGGCGGAATCAGGGTTTGAACTCAGGCCCTTGCGCTTGCCAGGGAAGCGCTTATTCCACTGAGCCATCTCCCTGGCCCTCCGCAAAGCATTTGAAAGGTCTCGGAAGGGAGCCAGGGAGATGGCTCAGTGGAATAAGTACTTCCCTGGCAAGTGCAAGGCCCTAAGTTCAATCCTCGGTTCCGCCAATAAATAAATAAATAAATAAAAATTTAAAAAAATCTTTAGGGACTGGGGAGATGGCTCAGTGGAATAAGTGCTTCCCTGGTCAGCGCAAGGGCCTGAGTTCAATCCCTGGTTCCGCAAAAAAAAAAAAAAAAAAAAAAAAAAAAGAAAGGTCTCGGAGCGCTTCCTGCAGTCCCAATGGAGGGAGACCGGAGGCTCAGAAGCCTGACTGTCGAGCAGAGACGATGTGCGGCACTTCCGGCCTCGGGCCTTGGAGGGTGCACAGAAGTTGCTCATGCTGTCCTTTCCGCTGCCATGACAAGAGTGGAGGTCACCACACCCATAATCCTAGCGCTCTGGGAGACTGAGGCAGGAGATCCATAAATTTGAGCCCGACCTGGGCAAAGTAGTGACCTAGTGACATCTTGTCTCAAAACTTAAAGAAAATTTGTTTTAAATGACTGGTGGTAGTAGGGAGGAAAATTAGTGCAAAGTTTCTGGGTTCAATTCTCAGTGCCCCTCCCCCCAAAAGAAAAGGAAACAGGAAAGCAGGGGTTATATATTGAGACAGCAGTCACCAGGTTCCTAGTGTCATCCCTAGGAAAGGACCTATGCCAGAGATCACCACACCCTGAGTGGATGGTAGGAGGAAGGCCAGAGATGCGAGGCTGCTCCCTTGAGAACGCCCCCAGGAGCAGGCAGCAGTTCTCCTGGCCATGGCCCTGCCAGCTGCTCCCGTTAGCCACCCACATCCTCGCTCACTGCACAGTGGACACTGACCAGCGAGCCCAGCTGTTGTCCAGAATGTCCGCTGTCAGCGCCATGATCCTCACCTTGGCAAGTCAGTGCCCCCGTGGCTCACATTGTATCTGTGGGCACTGGCGCCTCTCCTAGGAGCCGCTCGCCCTGCTCCCCCACCAAAGACTCTGGCAAGGGGAGCAGGCTGTGGTGCACACCCTGTGGGCACCGTCCTTGCTTAGTGATACCCTGCTGTGTGCAACAGGTCAGGACAGAGCCGTTCATCACTGTTAGGCTGGCAGTCCTTGCTTGGCTGCTTGCATCCTTAGCAAAGTCAGGGAGGAAGCGCTCATTCAGGTGGGAAGGACATTGTCCCTTAGGAACCAGCCCCTCATCACACCTTCCCTGTGCAGGGACCAGGGTCAGGTCCTCCTTGTTCCCTACTGGAGGCCACTGTCCTCAGTAGACAGGAGGCAACGGTGTCACCGGCTCCCCAGACCTCTGCCTGGAGCAAGCCTGGCAGAAAGAGGTTGCCCAAGCCAGGCTTGTTGGGCAGAGTGAGGCCACTTCAGGGTGATGGCTCAAGGGGGGGTAAAAGATAAAACCTTCTCTTGGCCTCAGGGCTCTGGGAAAAGAAAGATCACAGGGGTTAAAAAGGCAAATGCAATCGCTGTCTGAGAGAGGTAGCTCAGTGGCTACTTGGGAAGCAGAAGGTCCTAAGTTCAATTCCCAATACCAAAAAAATAAATTGATAAAAATAGTGATTGCTGTCTGAAAGAATCTGCATACACATAAATTTGATAGACATAGAGTCAATCTTTGAAGAATTCAGCAACCATACAGCCTTTTTATTTTCTGTTTTGAGACAGTGTCTCACTATGCAGTTCAAGTAGGCCTGGAACTCATTATGTAACCTACACTAGTCTCAAACTCCTGGCAATCATCCTGCCTCAGCCTCCTGAGTGCTGAGATTACAAAAATGTACAACCACACCTATCTTTCAATTCAATTTTTTTAATTTAAACTTAAATGTATTACATTTTAAAGAGTAAAGACAAAAGCAAAAACAAATAGCAGAAACAAAGACAGAAACAGGGTAACATACAACAATACATATGCTATACATTTTCAAAACAAGAATAACAAATCAACAATGTTTGTTAATTACTTATTTTTATCATCAAATCTGTTGCTCAGATTAACAGATAAAGTTATACAAGATTGGACAAATAATTGAATATTAATGCTTGCTTTCAATAAACCTTAATTAATTTTAAAAAGGGGAAAAAAAGGCAAATGCAAAGACTTGAAGCCTGGTGGACACAGGTTTAAACTCTGCCTCCCCCATTTTTTTTTAATGTGTCACCTGGACATTTGTTTGCTCAGCCTCAGTCTACCCAGCTATAAAAGGGGGAGGCCCAGCACAGCCTCCTAGACTGTTATCAATAGAAGATGAGGTCCTTTGTTCCATACATTGAGGTAAGAAAGCTGGGGAGTCAGCCAAGCAGAGGGAAGAATGCCAGCCATGCATTCCGGGCAGAAGGAGCATGGGCGAAGGCCTTGTGGTAAGGAGGGTGGTGGAGACATGAGGGGCCAAAGGAAGGCTGAGGTGAGAGGGCAGAAGGGATGTGGAACAAATGGTCTAGAGAGCCAGGCAGGGAGTGGACCACGCTGTAGTGCAGTGGGACCCTGTGTCCAGTGGCTTCCACGGATGGGTGGTATGCAGTAGACCAGGAACCAGTAAACTTTTCTATAAAGAATGAATCTAAAGCTGCAACTGGCTCCATCTCAGACCCCAGGGAGGTGCTCCAGCTCTGCCCAACACATTGGTTTCCCAGCCAGTAAGAGAGGAAAAAGGATTTGCAATGAATTCTGCCCACCTTCCCCTGGCTGAACTTGATCACATGGTCACTTCTAAAGGAGGGGGAGCTGGGAAATGTAATCTTCACTCTGGATTATCCTGTATCCAGCTGAGGCTACGAAGAGGGGAGAAGGGAAGAGCAGATACTGGAATGCCTTGTGGCTTTGTCACCAAGAGCCAGGGCAGCATTGGGAGCCCAGGCAGAAGTACATTTGAAGTGACCCTGGGGTAGATGACTGAGGGCCATGCAAGTGGAGAAAATGGATCAGATCCACTGATGTTTATGAGCAGGAATTGACCAGATTTGGCGACCAGGTGCAGACAGGGCAAAGGAAGGGGCATGTGTGGCAGGCAGGATCCCTGTGTGGCTTGGGCCATCTTCTGCTCATCTTGTCTAAAAAGACCTTCACAGGCATGATCAGGTTGGGAAGCAGCTGTTGGCTTCATTTTGGCCTTGGGTGGGTCCAGGATGGCAAATCTACCCACCCTCTGAGAGCTACGGATAAGCAAAGGCACGGGGTCCCTGGGCCCCACCAAAGGGGCAGGAGTTCCTTTGCCCCAGCCAGTGCTGACTGGTGGGAGTCTCCAAAGGAAGCTGAACACCTGGATTTTTGTGTGAACTCTCCCAATTTTGAAACTTGGGCAACCAACGAAAATTAAATTTTTCAGTCCCAAGGCCTGTGGCTCTCTGACTGCTTCTCTCTGCCTTCAACCTTTGCCATCCAACCCGAGGAGCCCCAGATTTCTGTCCCTGTGTGGCCACCAGCGCCCCCTGCAGGCTATCTGCTCCAATATTTCTCACCAACCCCCAGCAGCCACCAGGCCTTTGAAGAGGGCAAAACCCTGGGCCTGCTCCCAATCCCTTTAATCGGATCTGCACCAGTGACCCTTCTAATTAAAACTCTCTGCTGTAATCCCCCCATAAAGCTGGAGGAAGCGGAAGTACCATAAAAGGAGTGAAAGGCCCAGGAGCCACCTCTTCCTATGTCCTTGAACATGTCTCAGGGACCTGAGATCTTGTCTCGCATCCACTGAATGGCCCTGGGAGAGTGACTTCTCTAGGCTTTGATTTCATTCACTAATCAAGTATGTAGGAAGCACAACCTGCTGGGCACTTATCCCAAGTGGGGACAGAAAGGAGAGAATTATTCAGCCTGGTGACAGGAGAAGCTGAGGACTATGGCAGCCTGAGGACAGACAACCCATCAGCACCTGGGGTCAGGGAGGACTCACAGGAGCAGGCGGTCCCTGAGCTGGTCCTCTGATGGACAGCAGGAAGCAGACAGGAGATGGACCGTGGATGGGAGGGAGATGCACTGCAGGCAGAGGAAACCCCGGGGAAGACACCCTGGCGCAGTGCACCCCGCCCGCGTGTTCCATTCCGACCCTTCAGTGTGAGCAGCCTCTGCTGAGTCAGCAGCCAGTCCTGCCCTGACCATCCGACCCCGTGCAATGCCTTCCTGCCGGTCTCCCTTGTGTGTTTTCTCAGGGACACAGCACGGAACCCTGGCTCACTTCACTTTGCTCCTTCCCCGGCTCATGGACTATTCTGTCTGCTTCTCCCTCGTGGCTCTGTGAAATTGAGGAAACTCTCTTTATTTTTATTATTAATGCTGCATTCCCAGCAACAAACACAGCACTTAAGAAGTGCTCAATAAATATAGGCCAACCCAATGCAAAGGAACTGGGACTTTACCCAAGAGCTGGGAGCCGTGGAGGGCTTGCAGCAGCGCACGGCTTGCTCTGCTCTGCTTCTGTCCTGTGACCCATCACTGTGGCTGTGGGGATTAAAAGGAATGGGATGCCCTTTACAGGAAGTGACTTTTAATATAATTTTATTGTGGCTTACATTATGTATCATATAATTCATCTCTTGCCATTGTACAGGTCAACAATTTTTAATCAACTTACCCAGTTGGGCAACCATCATCCTAAATCACTCTGAGAACATTTCGTTTTCCCAATGAGATCCCCATGCCCATTAACCACTAATCCCTACCCCCATGCTGGCAGCCACTAACCTACTTTCTCTCTCCCTAGGCTCGCCCTATCTGGGCATTTCATGTAAATTCAATGAGACCATGCATGGCCCCTTGTGACTGCCTTCCTTCACCTCGTTAGTGTTCTCATGGTTCACCCGGGTACAGCACAACCATTAGGACATTGTTCCTTTTTTAGGATGAAGACTATTACACTATATGAATAGACCACATTTTGTTTGTCCACTTGCGTTGTTTCCACTTTGTGGCTGTTAGGAATGCAGCTGCTATGAACATGCCTGTGTAGAAAAACAATTTGCAAGTCCAAAACACCACGGCAGCTCACAGCATGCCAAGGCTCCTCTAACCTACGGTGGGCTTGTGACCAGCGACACATCTGTGCAGTGCCTGAGCCTCCCTGTCCGGAGGAGCTCGGGCCCTCTGCTGCATGGACAGTTGCTGCCTGATCTGCATTCCTGGAATCGCAGGGAGGCGTGCGGGGGCAATGATGAACAGCCTGTGGGCGTTCTTGTCTCCACACTGGAGCTGACGAATGGGACTAGGAGGGCCTGGCTCCGGCAGCCTGCATCCCACACATGAAAGGTCCCCTCCCAAAGGACCCAAGGCCCCTCTCCTTTTGGTACAGACAGGTTCAAGGATCCAGAGCCTCCTTCCAGGGAGGCAATTTGGAGACATTCTCCCAGCCCCTGCTGCTGGCTCCAGCCTCTGCTTCCTGGGTGCCTGGAGTCCTGCCCAAACCATACTGGGCTCAGGTCCCAGGAAAGCAGAGGCCCTGTCAAGGCCTGAACTGAGGCAGGAGGATTTCCAGGTGGCGGCTGGTTCTGCAGCCAGGGACCTGTCTAGAGAGTAGATCTTCCTGGTTTTAAGAGCTGTTTAAAGAATACCTGCTACCTTAGCCCGGTTCTAGAGGTCCACAAACCTACAGCTAGCCTTCCAGAAGCAGCCAGTCCAAGGGGTGGAGGCAGGGTCAGTGATAATTTATCCAAGTAATAATTTAATAACGATATACTTAAGAGGCAGTTGTATAGTAAGTGCTCAGTCTCTTTCCTCTTCACTTAAAGGAAATGGAAGCTCAGAGGTGGAAAGTGACTTGTCCAAGGCCACACAGCTGTGAAATAAGAGCATGGGACCCAAACCAGCTTATAAATAAATGTAAAGCTGAGGAGCAGTGGAAACAAGAACTGTAAGGCTTCCTGTGGCACCAGCTGATGTAAGGGCCTTAGAAACTTGCTGGAGTCTCACTGCAATCTTACAGTGATATCTTGTCTTGAAGGCGGGAAAACTGAGGCACAGGGCATTTAATTCAGATTTGGAAGTTCCCTTGGCAGGAAGTGTGGGCTGATGCTGAAGGCTTCCATGGGGAGAAAATAAAAACCTTGCTGTGCATCCAGGGAGGGTAGGAGAACACATTCTTAGGACAGCTATCTGATGCGAATGCACAGAGAGATGGTGACTTACTGTACACTCACCCTCCCAAGCCAACCCTGAGCTGCAGCAAGCTCCCCAGGAGCCAGAAGAGCCCCCCTATATTGTCTCCCAGGCCTCCTTGGGCTGAAAGAAGGGAGCCGTACAAAGGGGTTGCCAGCCTTAGGCCCCAAGGATCGTACAATAGCTGGGTGCATAATTCATGCACTGTCAGCAGAACATCAATTATGTGTGCCTTCACTGGAGTTATCTGGGGGTTAGAAACCAGAGCAGGCTCCCCCCCCCCACCTCTGGGAGAAACAGGACCTTACTGGCTGTTAAAGGAACAGGCTCCCTGGGAGTCTGCTCCCCCTGCAGCGAGCACCCTCCTGCCAGAACACGGAGATGGAAGCCACTCCCTGCAGGAATCCCACTGGCTGTCGCGAAATCAGACCTGCTCTCAACCCAGCGCTGTGCAGAGAGCTGCAGATCCGCTCCCCCCAGTCACAGCTTGTGAGGGGCTGGCTATGGTTTTATCTGGGAGTTTCTCAGCCTCACCACTGCTGTATTTCAGGTTGGGCTAGGTTGTGCTTTCAGGATGTCCTGGGTATTGTAGGGGACCTAGCATCCGTGACCTCCACCCACGGAGTGTCACCAGCACCCTCCCCTTCTCCTGAAAATTCCTGCAGGAATGGCTAATGTCCTCTGGGAGACAACATGATCCCTAGAAGAGAGCCACTAGCATAGATCCTCCTTTCACAGATAAGGAGACTCAGGCCAAGAAAGTTCTGGTGCTCAAGGTCACTCCACCAAGAAACTGCAGAGCTCAGATTCAAGGTCCCGGCTGCGCAGCCGGCCTCTGCAGGGGTCCCACGGAGGACGCCATTCTATCTACTGTAGTAACCACAGACTTATTTTGATGAATGTTTAATACATATGTAGTAGAAAAAAAAGTCAAATTTACCTGTAATTTCCTAGGATAAAGCTAAAATGAAATGAAGAGAATGAAATGAAGAGAATTCTCTCTCTCTCTCTCTCTCTCTCTCTCTCTCTCTCTCTCTCTCTCTCTCTCACTCTCATTCTCTTTTTCTTTCTCTCTGAAAAAAGGTAGTACAAGTAACAAAACGACACATACAGTAAGACATCAAAACAGAGACTATTTAGGGATGCACACGTTTATATTAAGAACTATACACTAAAGGAAAGAGACAACAAGAAAAACCCTCGCACAGTTGGCTCTAGGGTGGAGAAGACACTGGCAGGCGCCGGTGTGACTGCTCCCTGTGCTGTTCCCTAGCCCAGGCAGTGGCTTGCAGGTGTCTGTTGGCTTATGGTTCACAGAGTACATGTAAACTAGGCCCACTGTTCTATGTATCAAATGTTCCACCTCATAATGTGACTCATATTCTTCTCTTGTGGTGAATGCAACTCAAGACACTGGGACTAGAAAGCTAATTGTTTTCAAAGTATGGGGTTTGTCAGGCAGAACCGGAACAAAATTATAAAGAAGTGGAACAACTGAGGCTGAGGATGCAGCGTCCGGCCAGCTTCTCTCACCTCCTGAACTGGCCTGTGAAGGCACCAGAGCTCTCCGGCCACCTGTCACCCCTAGGCTCCACCAAGGAGCCTTGCACAAGCAAATGATCCATAAATGCTTGCCAACTTCAAAACCAAGTCCCAGTCTGGACCCTTCCTCTCACAGCTCTGTGAACTTGTGCTACAGCCAACAAATACTTAGGGAGTATCTGCAAGGTGCCTCTCCTGGGCTCAGTGCTGTGGGTGCAGAGATAATTCCCAGAACTGATCCCTGTTGTCCCGCACTCACATATTCTTGGCAGCAATGGGTATGTATACATCTTTGTGTGTGTGTGTGTGTGTGTGTGTGTGTGTGTGTGTGTCTGTCTGTCTGTCTGTCTGTCTGTCGTCTGTCCATCTGTCTGTCTGTCTCATGTCTGTCTCCTGCCTGTGTCTGTGTCCCTTTGCACATGTGGCAATTACCCTTAACCTATGGCAAAATCATGTGGGGACCTGTGGATAGAGTGACCAGTGCTCCGAAAAAAGCAGGACCACTTCAGAGGAGAGGATCTTAAGGCTGCATTTGAAACATGGGTTGGAATTCATCAGAGATAGTGAGAAGCTCAGGTGCAAAACTGACCTACAATGGTGATAGCACTGTGGCCAGAAAATTATGGCATTTGGAGTACTGGGGAGATGGTTAGATGCTGTGTCCCACGTAGCTCTCCAGGGCCCCAGGGCAGATGTAGAAAATAAAGACAAGATGTGTGATAGCAAAATCTTGGAAACAACCAAGATGTCCATCACATGAGGAATGGTTGAAAAAGATGTGGTATTTCTATATAATGGAGTATTACTCAGCTATTAAGAATGATAAGTTTGAAGCATTTATACTGAAGTGGATGCCACTTGAACATATACTCATAAGTGAAATAAACCAGACACATGTGTACATATCGTATAGTCTCCCTAGTATAAGAAACGAAAAGCCAGGCGTGGTGGCGCATGCCTGTAATCCCAGCACTCGGGAGGCTGAGACAGGAGGATTGTTGTGAGTTCCAGACCAGCCTGAGCTACAAAGTGAGCTTAAGGACAGCCTGAACTGCCTAGTGAGACCCTGTCTCAAAAAGACAAAAAAAAAAAAAAAAAAAAAAAAAAAAAAAAAAAAAAAAAAAAAAAAAAAAAAAAAAAAAAAAAAAAAAAAAAAAAAAGAAACGAGAAATAAATACAAATGGAAACGTACAACAACTAAAATCGATTGAGTTCGATAAGCCAAAGTGAATGGCATATGCTACAGGACACTAATCAGCTTTTCTTCTGGATGGTTAACAACCTAAGTTCACAAATCAGAGATGGAGTAATAGAAGAGCCACAAGGCCAGCCAACATCTTGGCCCTAGCCTTTCAAGGTCAGCGAAGACTCAGGACATAGGAGAACCTGTACTACAACATCATGAAACTCAGTTGAGCTCCAAATTTTCTGAACAAGGAGATTATGGAGCCACAGAGGAAAGAGATCAAAGTTCTATAGCGTGCCTAGGGAGAGTCACATGAAGAGAAAACTTTATCTCAGGCTCTCACAGAGAGCAAACTGGTCAAGCATTGGCCGTGACTCATCCACATGGATGACACAGACAAAGGATCTACAGAATAAGGTACAGGACTACAAGATAAACCCTGAGGGGACTTCACTGACCACATAAGAAACATAAAGTACATGTGTTCGTATGTAAGTCTTGCTCTATCCAGGTCTTAACCATCCAGCAGAAAAGTATAAAAATGAAGCATACATCACGGGGCCATAATATTAAGTTGAGCTGTAAATGGCTATGGTCAACAACTTCTTTGAATAACTCACTATTGTTGTGGAATGCTGGACTGTGTTGGATTGTGTTGTCAAGTTCAAGCACCTAAGTTAGTTGAATGACTGACAATGGAGTGCCCATCTTTGACAGGTGTAGACAAAGGAAGGGGTATAGAAAGGGAAAATCATGATGTGTGTGTATGGACAGTACAGTTGGGATAGATAACGCTGTGCTTCTACATAATCCTATGAGAGGCAAGATTTGCACTAATGGTGGTTGGACAGGATATTATGTCGGCTTCTAGTACTATGGGCAACCACTAGGAAAATATCAAGGTAGAAAGTATTAATTATTGAATCTTTGATGTAATTCAGGTATAAAAAATAAGATATGCAAACAGCTACACTCTCTTTATTCAATGATAAAAGACATATGGTATAATAATGTCTGTAAGTATAATATCATGTATGCACCTTATAGGATACCAAAACATTATGAAAACAGTTTGCAATGTTTTAATTTATCAAATCCATCTTGTCAAGGTATCTTAAAATGTCTCATTGATATTTGTACTTCAATAAAAAAAAAAAGAAAAGAAAGACAAGAGACAGAAGCCAAGGTCAGGTGGAAACCACTCTCCTGATGGGAGAAGGGGAATCGAAGAACCACGACTATTTATACTTTTGACAAAGTTAGTATCAAAAGACACAGGGTGCCTAGCAACTAATGACTGATACTGTCTCAGGCAATAAGTTTTTCTCAGGACTGAGGGAGCTTGATTGCTTTAGATATTTTGGCCCTGTGTTGCTCCCATACTTGTGACCAGGTTCCAGCTTCAGCAACTCCCCACATTCAGAGGCAGGTGGAAAGGACTTGACAACCACATGTCCTCAGTGAGGCTTCTGCATGAAGCCAGAAACTTCCCCTGCACCCACACAGCAGCTGGGTTCACTGACAGGCTGCAGGAGGCAGTGTGAGAGCACAGGCAGGGTGGTCTGGGCTGCTGATGAGCTATGGACTGGACATGGGCCCTGGCTTCCCCAATGGTCTATCAGACACTCACTAAGAGCTGCTGGAAGCCACCTGAGCATGGTGTGGTGTGAACATGCTTAGTCACTCAGTGGTTCTCCACGATCAATGCTGTTGTCATCACCCTGTTTTGCAGAGGCAGAAACAGGCTTAGAGAACTGGAGGCAGGTACCAGAGCTCTCCAGCGACCTGTAACCCTCGGGGCTGGTGTGCAGGAACCTAAAATGACCTGACCTGAGCCCAAGGTCTTAGCTGCTGCATTAGGCAGCTGCTTAAGACGCTCTAGGTCCTCGCTGCCCCATCTTTCTGACTCTTCTCTTGTTTGGCTTTTCAAAGAGATTCATTATTTCTTAGTTCTTTTTTATGGTCTTTCTGTTCCCTTCAACTTGGAAGATGTTTGCCTGGCTTTGAGCTTATCCCAGGCTCATCTCCATGACTCAATCACCTCTTGGACACCTGAGCACAAATTCTCTGAGGCTTGGTGGCTGAGCCCAGTGTACAGATTGGTTAAGTCTGGATTTGCTGCACACTTGGGCCAATCAACAACCAAGCTTAAATGGTACAAAGATGGTGACCAGCTATTTAGATCTTTCCCTCAGGAGTTTTGGAAACTTCCTAAACAGAGAAGTGATGCGATGGGCTTATACTACGTAGGTAAAAGGCCCTGGGGAAAATTTATTAATTCAATAATAAATTGAATTTATTATTGGATTTAATTAATTTCAAAAAACATCCATTGGGCCATATTTCTGGTCCAAGCTCTCTTCTTCTTCTTCTTCTTTTTTTTGGCAGAACTGGGGATTGAACTCAGGCCCTTGCACTTGCCAGGGAAATGCTTATTCCACTGAGCCATTTCTCTGGCCCCCACCAAGCTCTTTTCTTGATCCCAGGGACTTGATGGTAATGAAGCCAAGGTCCTCAGCCCCAAAAGTCTATAGTTCCTTAGTCTATAGTTCATCAAGACGTAGTATGGGTCTAGGACATTTGTGCGACCCTGGAAATTACAAATTGTAAACTATTTTGTGTGTAAGTATTTTTCCAGCAAAGGTACCCTTCAGTTTCATCTGCTTTTGTTTGTTTTTTTAAGACAGCCTTTTTGGCCAGGCTGGCATTGAACTTGCAGTCCTCCCATTTCAGCCTCTTGTATAGCTGGGATCACAGGCATGCACCAGCACATTCAGCATCATCTGACTTTTAGTACAGACTTAAGAGCTCATGTTCTGGGGTCAAACTGACCTGGGTTAAAATCCTGGCTCCACCTCTTGTTAGTTGTGCAAGTCCAAGTTTCCCCCTCTGGTTGTTGGAGTTAATAATCCTTAATAGGGTAACTGTAAGAATAAGAGAAGGTATTTCATAGAGTGTTTAGTGCACACAGACTCAACAAATGACAGTTCTTAAGAACCACTAGCTTCATTGTTATGAAAACAACACCCAACCCTGTAACCATGTGAACTATGGTCAACTAAGGACTCACCAATTATGGCCTGTAAGTGAAATTGAGCCTACTGCTTATTGTTATGAATAAAGTTTTACTGAAATGCAGTTATTCACATTCATTCATGAGTAGTTATCCAAGCTACTTTTGTGCTGCTTTCCAATAGAGAATACATAGCCTTCAAAGCCAAATTATTTACTCTCTGGCCATTTATAGAAAGAGTTTGCCCACCCCTGAGCTTGCTGATTTCCTAGAAATTGTTTCAATTCCCTGGGTCTTAGTTTTCATATGTGCACAATAAATGGATTTAAATAAATTATTTGTAGCTTTAATAGTCATTAACTGACTACTGAGGTGTGAAAATGGTCTTGAATGTGGAAGTATTGTGATGATCATTGTTGCAGGTTTCTCACTAAATCCTCCTCTCTTCTTATCACAGATCCTGGCCATAATTTCCATTATGTTCATCGTCCTCTCCACCATCGCCCTGTCACTCAATACATTGCCTGAGCTGCAGAGCCTGGACGAGTTTGGCCAGAACACAGACAACCCACAGCTGGCCCACGTGGAGGCTGTGTGCATCGCATGGTTCACCATGGAGTACCTGCTGCGATTCCTCTCCTCGCCCAAGAAATGGAAGTTCTTCAAGGGCCCGCTCAACGCTATTGACTTGTTGGCCATCTTGCCGTACTATGTCACCATCTTCCTCACGGAGTCCAACAAGAGCGTGCTGCAGTTCCAGAACGTGCGTCGCGTGGTCCAGATCTTCCGCATCATGCGCATCTTGCGCATCCTCAAGCTTGCTCGCCACTCTACTGGCCTCCAGTCCTTGGGTTTCACTCTGCGCAGAAGCTACAATGAGCTGGGCTTGCTGATCCTCTTCCTTGCCATGGGCATCATGATCTTCTCTAGCCTTGTCTTTTTTGCAGAGAAGGATGAGGATGACACCAAGTTCAAAAGCATCCCAGCCTCTTTCTGGTGGGCCACCATCACCATGACAACAGTTGGCTATGGAGACATCTATCCCAAGACTCTCCTGGGGAAAATTGTTGGTGGTCTCTGCTGCATTGCTGGGGTCCTGGTGATTGCTCTTCCCATCCCCATCATTGTCAATAACTTCTCTGAGTTCTACAAGGAACAAAAGAGGCAAGAGAAAGCAATTAAGCGAAGAGAGGCTCTGGAGAGAGCCAAGAGGAATGGCAGCATTGTCTCCATGAATATGAAGGATGCTTTTGCACGGAGCATTGAGATGATGGACATCGTGGTTGAGAAAAATGGGGAGAACATGGGTAAAAAGGATAAAGTACAAGACAATCATTTATCTCCCAACAAATGGAAGTGGACAAAGAGGACACTGTCTGAAACCAGCTCAAGTAAGTCCTTTGAAACCAAGGAGCAGGGATCCCCTGAGAAGGCTAGGTCATCTTCTAGTCCTCAGCACCTGAATGTCCAGCAATTGGAAGACATGTACAACAAAATGGCCAAGACTCAGTCCCAACCCATCCTCACTACCAAGGATTCAGCAGCACAGAGCAAACCAAAGGAAGAACTTGAAATGGAGAGCATCCCCAGCCCTGTAGCCCCTCTGCCAACTCGTACAGAAGGGGTCATTGACATGCGAAGCATGTCGAGCATCGATAGCTTCATTAGCTGTGCCACAGACTTCCCTGAAGCCACCAAGTTCTCCCACAGCCCTCTGGCATCACTCCCCAGCAAGCCTGGGGGCAGCACAGCTCCAGAGGTGAGCTGGCGGGGGGCTCTGGGTGCCAGCGGTGGGAGGCTTGTGGAGGCCAACCCCACCCCCAATGCCAGCCATCATTCTAGTTTCTTCATAGAGAGCCCAAAGAGCTCCATGAAGACCAACAACCCTTTGAAGCTCCGAGCGCTCAAAGTCAACTTCATGGAAGGCGATCCCAGCCCCCTCCTCCCCGTTCTGGGAATGTATCATGATCCCCTTAGGAACAGAGGGGGCGCTGCAGCTGCTGTCGCCGGACTAGAGTGTGCCACGCTCTTGGACAAGCCTGTGCTGAGCCCAGAGTCCTCTATCTACACCACAGCCAGTGCTAGGACACCGCCCCGCTCGCCCGAGAAACCCACAGCAATAGCATTCAACTTCGAGGCGGGCATCCA
Organism: Ctenomys sociabilis; assembly: GCA_004027165.1. Lineage (NCBI taxonomy): Eukaryota > Metazoa > Chordata > Mammalia > Rodentia > Ctenomyidae > Ctenomys > Ctenomys sociabilis. The sequence continues at coordinate 46,906 of PVKA01001344.1, read as the reverse complement.
CCAGTATATCGACGCGGACACAGATGACGAGGGGCAGCTGCTGTACAGTGTGGACTCCAGCCCTCCTAGGAGCGTCCGAGGGAGCACAAGCCCCAAGTTCAGCATCGGCTCTAGATCAGAGAAGAATCACTTCGAAAGCTCCCCCTTACCCACCTCCCCTAAATTCTTAAAGCAGAACTGTATTTACTCCACCGAGGCATTGACTGGAAAAGGCCCCAGTGGGCAGGAAAAGTGCAAACTTGAGAACCACATCTCTCCTGATGTTCGTGTGTTGCCTGGGGGAGGAGCCCATGGGGGCACTCGGGACCAGAGCATCTGAACTCCCCACTGTGAAGGGGATATTGTGGGCAAGGTCCTCCAAGGAGGACGGCTGTTCAGCTTACCTGCCACAGAGCTTTCATGATGAACTCAGAAACAGAAAAGCTCTGCAAAGCTCCCAAGAAGAAGAGAGACTCACAGAAGTCCCCTGAGACCTGGAGAGCCATGCCAGGTCCATCAGCATGAAATTGGCCAAGTTTTGGGGACAGTGCCTCTTTGTAATAATTCTATTGCCCTCTTTGGGAGATGATAAGCGGAGCTCACCACCACCGCTACCACCAGTCTAGACCTACCTGAGGCCACCAGTCACCACCCTTCTCTCATGGCTTCTCTATCACAGCCTCTAGGGACAATATTTCCACCCTTCCTTGGCTTCAGTTGGAGAAGGACGCTGGAACAAGTGGCTGGGATCGAAAGAGTGCAGTGACCAATTTGGTATCAAGTGTCGCCTGGCCACCTCTCGGAAAACCTGTCCATCACCTCTTGGATCTCACTGTTAGAAGGCCCCAGGGCATGCTTGTGTCCTAGGGAAATCGCGCCATATGCCATGATCCCAGAGCAAAACCCTTCCTCAAATGACTTCATTGACTTCAGTATTCCATAGTACCTGAGATTTTATTTTGAGATATCACCAGGGTGAGTTGCACCATTTGTACTCGGTTCTTATTGCCCTCTGGCAATCTGGGAAGGGTTCAGAAGGCAGGCGCGCAGCCAATGGTATGAACTCCGCGTTGCTTCAGGGTTATAGAAAGAAAATGATTTCTGTACATCACTAGAGTAGACTCAAAAGATATCCAAGTGTCAAATATGCAAAAGAAATAGCTTATTCAAAGAGACTCTGTGTTACTGAAGAACAGCATAAAAATCTGATTTTCTTTTTTACCTGCAAAATTGAAAGGAAAAAAAAAAAAATACCCCTCGTTAAATGCCCCACCCAGACTTTTGAATACTTCCTGCTGCAACAGGGAAAGCACCTACTATAATAGAAATTCTTTTTTTGTTTCCTGTGGTATTCAAGCTAAAAGAAATTTAATAAAAAGCACTTTATGTTTTTCAAATATAGGTTCTACCAGGGACAGTGTCACCGTCTTGCACTTTAAAACAAGCACTATTTCCCGTGGGCCACCTGTTGACGCTGTATTTGGGTTGCTGCTACAGGCCCATATTCCAGCCACAGTGGGCATCATCCGAGTCCGTGGGCTCCTTCCCTGCCCCTCTGGAGCTTCCCCTCCCCCTCATGGGCCAGGAGGGGTTCCCAGCCCTGGATTAGGGCCTCTCCTAAAGTCACCTGCACAGGAGACATGCACATCTCAGAAGGTCCCAGCGACGGTTGGGCATTGGGTGTTTGTTCATTCCTGTTAACTAGCCATTGGTGTGTCTTCAGTGTCAGTCTGTCCTCCAAGCTCAGCTCTCCTTCCTGCAGCCATCAATGCAGACAGTACAGACAAAAGCAATAAGTATTTGTGCATATCCTGAGCGGTTCTGGTGTACTTCTTGGTGTTGGTCTTCCTGCCCCCGTTTGATGACCTGCCCTCATCCTGCTTGCTTTCACTCTAACATCATGGTGTTGTCGGCCATTCTTCAGCACAGTGACACCAGGCTGAGCCACTGATTAACACAATGTTGTTGTATTGGTTTATGTGTCAGTAAAGATAATCTGTTTTTTCATCTGCCTGTCTATAGGAGCAATGTTGTTCTCTCAATATACTGTTGATGGATGATGTCCCGGGCATAATAGTGTAGCTCTGCCTGGCTTCAGTACAGTGACAGGCATATGTCTTCCTGGTCAAACAAAGACATCGTGTTGGGTCACTTATCTTTAGTGAACTCTGATGCTGGCCTGCCCATTAGTATAATGGTGCAACCCACCTGTCCGGACACAAATGTCACATTGTTGTGACATTGCTCTTAAAAATGTGTGCTCTCTGCCACCTCCGAACTCAGTTTATGGCACTTCTCAGCCTCTCCGGGGATTGTGGATCTTCTCAAAAGGGTGTGAGCCTTTATCTGCCGCGTTGGTAGGGCAGAGGCACACTTGACTCTTCTTGGTATCTTCAGAGCCCTCATAAGCAGACACAAAGGGACCGAGGGACAGGGAGAGTGATTGTGGACACAGGTGGACACCCCAAGAGGAAGCGCAGTGCTTCCAAAACCCTTTGCTAAGTGCACTGTCAGGCTGGGGCCTTTGGGGAGTGACAGTGGGACAGCCCCCGCTGGTCATCTTCTTTGTCTGTTTTCATCACCATTTCTGTCCATCAGCACAAATGTGAAAATTCAGGGAAAACAAATGCTTTTTGATAAAAGTAAATAGTTGTGATTTCCAATTCAAATATTTTTAGAGCTGATGCTATCTGTAAAAATTAATAATAATAATATAGTCTATTTTACATATCAGGAAAGTGAACATGTTTCAATATAGCCATATATCGTGAGAAGGAATTTACCACCCCTTCTTCAAATCAAGGCATTTCATTGTTGGTTAAAGCAGGTGAGACGTGTACAGATTGGAAATGATTTCATTTGTTTCTTTCCTTTTTTTTTTTTTTAATGAATAACCAACTGGTGCAACTCTCCTTGTAACCAAAGGCCCTTTATGCCTTGTGTCACGTAGGACCTGGCCCTTCTTTCCTCATGTGTTTTGTCTGACCTAAAGTAGCATTTTACTGAGTCACTTTTGAAGGATGAATTCAGAAGTATCATTAAGAACCTACTTTTCAGGCTTCGTAGCCAGAGTCCTATAGAGTTCTTATAGAAACAGAATCATTGAAAATCAGCATATACTATGCTTAGAAAGTATTCCGTTTTGGTTTGGGTTTGGTTTTTTCTTTTACTTGTATGTGTATGTATCGCAGGAATATAGCTTTGGCCCTGCCTGCATTCAATTCAAAATGCATATTGTACATTTTTCCAGCACCCAAACCACCCACAAAAAAAAGGAACATATCCAGATTTTTAATGTGCATACACCCAACCTGTACCTGTGTACAGGTACGTAATGCACTGGGAAATCTACCGAAGGTCTCCACTGAGAAGCTGAACTCCATAGCTGATCTTGGTAGAGAAGAAGAAAGCTGTGGTTGAAGGCAAAACCTGCTTTAGCTCTGTCATCTCCACCCACTGCTGGGCCAGCCAGAGCAAAAAGAAGCAGACTGACCCACGGAAACAGGATGAAGGGCTGAGGTGGGTGGAGGCCTGGTCCCTTTGGCGAATGCACTGAAACTCATCATGAACTTGAGTTCCAGCTTCCACCACTTTCAGAAAGGGCTAGGGACCAGGCCCTGGACACACAGGAGAGTCTGGTCAGCAGGAAGAAGAGTGTCAAGGTGTGGAGCAGCTGGTTCACATGCCATTCTGCCATTGGGTGAAAACAAACAACTGGTCTTCGGTGCAGTAGATTTCTCAGTGCCTTCTTTAGGAATTCTATCTTAAGCACACTTTAAGGGAAAGAAAAAAGGAGAGAATGTGTGTTCCCATGAAGCCCCTTCCTCTAAAAAGATCAGGAATCAAGAAGAAGAAGAAGAAGAAGAAGAAGAGGAAACAACAAAATCCTGAGGTGGCTGTTTCCTTTCCACCTGGTCAGCTTGCCCTGGTCATTGCTGATGATAGAAACTCTTCAAACTGCTTCCTGAACCTCTCCTCGCTGTGTCTTGGTAGTTGTAGCCTTGTCTCTGCCCCTTCTCTGAAAAGATCCATGTTCCTAAGTGGGGAGGGGACAGTATTCTCTTCTGTAAAACTGTAATGTATTGTTGATATTTGTAACTATTGTATATTTCTGTCTTGCTCCAGTCATGGCTGGAATGTCTACTCCATGAGCAAGGGGACATTTACAATTCACCATGGACAAAGGTCACTAAAGCCAGGCCTCTCTCTCTCTCTCTCTCTCTCTCTCTCTCTCTCTCTCTCTCTCTCGCTCTGTCTCCTTTTTGTACTTCTCTGCCAACTTGTCTCAAATAAGATAACCCCAGGCTTTTCAGCCTCAAGTCAAGTAAATTTGAATCAAAGAAGGACACAATAAAAAGCCTCCAGGACATGCGTCTTTGGGGACATTTTTTTTTCTGTAGCCTTGAAGGTGGCTGGAGAAAGAAGGGGGCTCCCCAGAGCCCCCCACAGGACAACTGAAAGCTTCTGGGCCCAAGATGGCTTTTCCTCACCTACCACTGCTTCTATGACAGCGTCCAAATGCTTTAACATTTCCCAGTCAGGGCCACCTGAACCACCCCTGGCCACACACAGAAATAAGTGTTACCTCTGCGTTATTTTTTGCCATTTTCCTGGCTCTAAAAGTATCTGGTGTGTGATTACATCATAGGATGTCCACACATCTCAGAGTAGCTATTTTTCTGTTCAGATAATATATATGTATTTTTAGCAAATTGTAATAGGGCGATTGTGTCTAATTTCTTCTTTGATGATACAGAATAATATCTTAGGAGTTTTATTGTTGGTCAGTGTCATAGCGGATATTTTCTGGTTGTTTTTTCATTTCTCTCTCTAGCCTCTTTGGTTGTTTTTTTCATTTCTTTTGGAGTCTGATTTTTAAGAGATAGGGAAGACTTTAGGGCTTGACTTCTGGCATAGGGATTCCCTGGCACTGGGAAATAGTTGTTCTTTCCTCATCCAGGCACAGAGGCATGAATGAGGCAGGAATGCTGGCCACTTGAGCTCCTTCCCCACTCTCTCCAGAGATCTAAAGAGATTGTTTGCTTATCCCCAGAAATCTTGGATCCAAAAGCCTCATGTGCAAACTTGCTGCTCCAATTTCTGAGACCTAGAACCCTCCCAAGTACTCCTGCCACATCCTCTGCCCTGCACCCTTCTACCTGCAGTCATACCTGAGGACCAGAGCGTGTTCAGGTTCCAGCAGACCTCAGAAGAACATGCTGGACCTCAGATCTCATCAGCTTCTTATCTGTTCCTCATTTCAATTCGTTCCTAACAGCCTCTGTGAAAAAGTGGCCAGGACGCCCTTGCAGCCAACACAGAAGCGACATCCCAGGGGCTTCTAGCTCATCCCCCCTTCCCTTTCTAGCTGCTGGATCCATGAGATGTCTTGCAAAAACAACAGAGATTTTCCAGTTTTCACCTTTCCAAGTCTTGGAGGGTTTTTGGATTGTCCTGATAATTCCACAAGATGGTGTCCAGCCTCGGGCAGGCCAGGAACATCTCACTGACCGGGATCTTCAAGGGCAAGTGGTCTCCATCTGTCAACCCCTGCAGGATGATAAAGGAGGGCCAGAGGCTCTCCAGCCTGCCTTCATCCAGGCTTTGATCTGCCACTTGCCTGCCTTTGGCTCTGGGCTCTGCCCAGTTTCAGAGATTTGAGCCCTACCAGGACCCCTAGATAGCAGCGAATCATCCTCACCGGACCAATCCCAAGAGGAAGCCAGCCGAAATTTTCTTTATTATTCTGAATGAAGACTCTTAGCAGCTTTCCCACCTCCAAAATTCTTGGTGATCTAGTATGAACCAGACCCAAATAAAACAGACAAGATTTTAAAAATAAAACAAAACTTTTGCCTAAGAGTAACAGAACCGAGAATTTCCCTTCCAGTGGTTTCCTGGGTTCAGTGCCTGGATACATAAGCACCCCTGCCTGCGGTTGTCCTCATTGAGTAAAAGGTTGTGAGACCTGAGTTTCCATCCATAGTCCCTGATATTATCTTAACCTCAGTTTTCTCCTGAATTTTCCAAGAACCTGAGCTCCTGAAGAATCAGTTTTGCAAGGGGCTATTCATAGAGCAAACTCTGTTCCTCGTCTCTAATCCTAACTTCATTTTTCCCACAAAGGAAGATCCAAAGCCTGGCCAGAGTAGGAGAGAGTAAGGCAGTTGATCTGAAAAAGAAGCTCCCCATCTGCCAGGTGCTGCCCACAGGCAGGTCCCTGACAGTTCTTGTGTGACAGGGACAAGGAGGTTGACTTTAGCTCACATTAAGGAAGTCCATCTAATAGCTGAGGGCGTCTACCCAGGAAGTCCAATGCCATCTTTCATCCTTAGCTCCACAAGTATTTATAGAGGGAGCCTGGTTAATGTGCAAAGTGGGTGTTGCAAAGTGCTCCTGGCCTTGCATGGGGGCTGAACTGAAAATTGAAGGATGCTCCCTCTGCATCCTGGTATGTGTGTGCATGTGTGTGTGTGTGTGTGTGTGTGTGTGGCTTGTATATTATGAGCACCGGCTCAAGGCAAGGACAAAGCACTGTCATCAAGAGCTTAGGTTCTAGGATTCAGAGCCTTTTTTGAGGGGATATGCCAAAGCAGGAAGTTGGCGGTAGGGCACCCTGCTTCTCTCCTGCTCCCTGCCTCGCTCCCTGTTAATCACCCTTCCAGCCCAATGCCAGTGTGCCAACAGGGACCACAGTGGGATGGCACACACACTGCCCTTCCCCAGGCCAGCCAAGAAGCAGTCCACAAAGTTCCCACCTCTGGTCAGCCACCTCACCGTGCCTAAACTTCTGCCCAGACTCTGTGCCCTCAGAAAGTCACAGTGACCTTTTATCCACTAGCAGCCACCCACTGCCCAGGCAGTCAGAAATGGTACCATTCCAAAGGGCTCTACCTGCAAATAAAACAGGATATCTCATTTAGGACCTTTATAAATCTCTACCTATGATATAAGTTCAGAAATGCAGAAGAGGAGGCAGCCATAATCAGCTTTAAAGGCAAGCACGGCTTCAGCTGCCTGTGGGTGGAGAGCTTGTGCCCCCACCCTCACATCCATTCCCACCAGGCCTGGCTCCTGCTTTCCCCGAGCAGAGCCTGTGGCCTGGGAGCTGGTCTGTGCATGGCAGTTTTGGAGGAGGTGGGACTTTAGTGACAGGGTGAACCCCAGTCCAGGCGGTCTTGAGTTTGGTACAGGGTGAGGCAGGAGAAGGTGTTTACATGGGCAGAACGAGCAGCTGCCTTCCTCCAAGCGTCCAGTAAAATGAAAACCGGTTTCCGGGGTCTCACTCTGTGGAGAAATTGCTCAAGATGGAAGACTACTGGGCCGGGATGGTTGGGGAAGACACGCGCAGTGCTCAATTCTGTCCCCTCCAGATGTGCTCTGGTCTCATAGGGCTTGCCAGTCACCTCCTGCCCCTGGATTAAGCTAGGCTGGAATGAAAGAGCCAAAGCTTTGGGTCCCTGCTCTGCATAGCTCTTGAGTCCTGGGCCTCCCTGAGGCTTGGGGCCAGTCTCTGAGACAGACTCAACAGCCAAGAGCGGAGTATGGCAGGAAGCGGGTGGGCAGTGGGCTCCTCTCTCTCCAGGTCTCCTTTGACTTCAGTCCAAGCTCAAGGGCTGGGAGCCAGTCCCCTCTCTGTGTCAGGAACTCAGGGTTATCTGCCAGCACATGCCCTGGGCACCAATGGTCACTCTACATGTGTTGTGTTGAGTGCCTTGGGGGATGACTGATGGGTGAATGAGTGTGGGGAAGGGGAGGTGGAGTTATCGAGCTCTTCCTTGGCTGTTGTATCGCTAACTGGGGGAAAGAGAATGGGAGCCCCTCCCTCTCACTGAAGGCCATAGATGCCCCACCCATACCACCTGTTCTTGGACACCGTCTGGGATCACAGTGATGTCCAAACTTGACCTTTATGGGGCTGGGGAGATAGCTCCGTAGAATAAGTGCTTGCCTGGCAGGTGCAAGAGCCTGAGTTCAATCCCCAGTTCTGAAAAAAAAAAAAAAGCAAATTTGACCTTTGTAAGCCCCGACCTGATAAGGGTCACAGCCCTCCTTTCCTGCCTGGCAGTTGCAGCCTTACGTGGTACCTTGGCTCATGCAGCCCACGGGAGACCACAGAGTGGCTTCCTAGTGGGCCGAGCCAGGGATCGGAGTGAGGGCTCCCCTTGGTCTGGGCTCTACTGGTGCAGGAAGGTGGGTACATATGCCTGGAGCTGGAGCACATTCCCTGAGCCTCAAAGGCCAGCTGCGTGAGAGGACCAGCCTGTCCTCCTGCAGTTAGATCCGATGGTCTCTTTCTTCCTGAGCCCTAAAGCCCTCTGTGACAGCGTATGCCCCGGTGGCATCAGCTAAGACCCTCGTCCTTCCCGGGAGCCCACAGTGTGAGGTTGGGAGCTCGTCTGCCAGCAAAGCCACTCTGATCACCCACCTGTGATGGGGACCAAGCCAATCGCGTTAGCCATAATCGACTGATGTCCTCAGCCGCTGTTCGCTCGCGTTACGTCTGTGGGCCCTATTCAGTTTTCATCCATTGGCGTCTCTGGTCCTTCCTGTAATGGTGAAGATAAGCATTGGGCGTGCATGCGCTCATACACACACACACACACACACACACACACACACACACATGTGCACACATACGCAGAAACCAAACAACACAAATCCCAGTGTCTTTTTTTTTTTTTGCATGTAAGATGAAATTGTGATCCTTGTGTGACCTCCAGCTGCTGTCCTGTCTTGTAAAATATGTCCAAATGTTTAAGAATTTCTAAGCAAATGGTCCCTTCATGAAGATTGCAGAGTTCAATAAAAGGTATGGAGAAAACAAGCTCAATAGTGTAGTGGTGTTTATTTTCTGGAAGATGCAGGGAAGTAGGGGGTGGGAATAACTACGAGGAGGGCTGCATCTGGGACCCTAGGGGCCTGAAGAGGTAGCCTGGGCATTTTCTCTTCCCCTTAAGCAGTGTGGGCATTTAAATGCTGACTTATTGCCCTGGATGTGAAAGCTAATGGGGATGCATCCCATCCAGTGCTCATTGATGAAAGCCCTAAGTCTGATCATTTGCCCACTCCGCCTGGGCACCCCACTTACAAGAATGTCTCACAAAAGAATCCAGAAGCTCTGATGCCTGCAAGGAACACAAAGGAGTGAAGCAAGCTGGCTATGAGGCGTAAGGGAGTGGCAGTGTGTGCCGCAAGCTGGGGCCAGGCATCTGTCTGAAGGGCAGTCTCTGTACATCCCCAGGGACCTGCGTGTTACCACGTGGGGCTGGGACCCCACAATGCCAGATCATTTTAAATCCCAAATCAGGAATTTATGGGACATATCCTGACTTTTCAGTGCCAGCAATGAATTCCAGTTTCTCTAGTCCCACACACTGACCAGATGAAGCATGCGTGTAGACAGACGGTCACCATAGGTGTTTGTGATCCCTGGCATGACTAATGGAGCTTGAAGATCCCAGTATTTGTTTTCTGTGGCTAGGTAATAACTATCCCTGATGCCAACCAAGCTGGGTTTGAAGTATTTGTTGTGTCGTGGTTTTCATGGGGCAAGAGTTCAGGATCACCCTAGCTACGTGGCTCTGGATGCGAATCTTCCCAGCAATCACAGTCAAGACATCAGCTCCAGTCCTCTGCTCCACTGGGACTGGAAGAACTACTGCTCCTGCTCAGGTGGCTTAGAAGCCCCTAGTCCTTGCTCCTGGCTGCCACAAAGCCTCTGCTGCTCATGCTGTGGGCTCTGCCCAGGGCTCTTCAGTGTCCCTACAACACCATGCCAGCTTCCTCAGACTGCATGGCTCAAGCAAGATAGCCAGGAACAAACCACAGTGACCCAATGTGAGAAACCAGACTTCTTCTACCAGCCCACTTGGGAGTCAGGAAATCCAGCTCACCCTCCAGAGGGTGGGCTTTCCACCTCCTTAGGGAAAGGGGTCAGAGGTCGAGGGATAGGTTTTAACTTAATTTTATGTTTTGCAGTGCTGGGAGAGAACCCAGGGCCTCATGCTTGCTAGGTAAGTGCTCCACTGATGAGCTGCCTCCGGAGGCCTAGAGCCATACTTTTTTTTTTTTTAAAGTGAAAAACTAAAACAAAATTTGAAAACAATAGAAGGATAACAATGGTTAATACGTTACCTATTGGTATCTTTAAATTAGTTCCTCAGAGCACAAGATATTAGCATTTAATTGTCCAGATAATACTACAGATCTTTCTTTTTCTTTTTTTTTTTTTTTTTTTGTCTTTTTGAGACAGGGTCTCACTATGCAGTTCAGACTGGCCTTAAGCTCACTCTGTAGCTCAGGCTGGTCTTGAACTCACAACAATCCTCCTGCCTCAGCCTCCCGAGTGCTGGGATTACAGGCCTGCGCCACCACGCCCGGCTTAGATCTTTCTTTTTCGTGAACTAAGAGAAATTAGCAGTACAGCTGTCCTAACCATCTCTTACACATTTCTCTTTTGCCTTTCCCTTCCTTCTTTTCTCCATCCCTCATCCCAGCTTCTCTTGCGCTTTCACAATAGCTACTGCACATTTTGGATCATATTTACCCTTTCAGCTTCTCACTCTAGGGAAAACATAACAGTGTTTACAATGTGGGTCTGATTTATCCCACTTCTGAGTATGGTGGGACCATATCGTAAAACCACTATATTCCAAAGCCAGTTTACTGGAAAGAGTAGCATTCAAACTTTAGATTGTTATAGCCCAGTAAAATTTCCCACTCAGCTTAAGGAAAATATAAGCCTTGAAGTATTTTACTTTGCAAGATAAGAACATTTTAAAAAGTACCTGCCATGTACTATGTACATTCACCATCACTAGTGAAAAGAAGGCTAATTCAAAGCCCCAGACCGCTTCAGCATAAAAGCATCTTTTACTACTTAGGAGGACTGGAAGTTCAAGGCCAGCCTGAGCAATTTAACGAGACCTTACCTCTAAATCTTTTATAAGGGAAGGATTAGAGCTGGGGCTGTAACCCAGGGATAGAGCTTACTTACCATGTTTGAGGCCCTGGTTTCAATCCCCCCGCACTGAAGAGAGAGAGGGGAGGAGATTGTTGTTCTTTAAACAACAACAACAAAAACGTGTATATTTAATAGATTTAAACTGGGATATTCAGCAGGACCCCTGGTCTTTACCCCTGGGATGCCAAGCATCTGTCTCAGTTGCAACCAACAAAAAGTCTCCAGGTATCCCCAGCTGTCCTTTAGGGGACAAAAATCACCTGCAGAAGAGGTACAATGTCCACAATTCAAAGGTCCAGGAAAGAGCATAACGTCCCTTATGCCACCAGACCTCCAGACCTCCCATCCCTAGAGGCACTTGCTAGTAGTCCCGTCCTTCTGGGAGGACTTTTGCAAACACGCAGGCATGTGTGTATGTGTTTCATTTGCTTTGTTTTATTTTACCACGCATAAATAGTAACATACTATAGACACTGCGGCACCTTGCTCGTTTCCCTTAATACATCTTGGAAATCAGGCTGCACGCACACCCCAAGAGCTTCTTCACTCTCTGTAATCAGCCTCACGTCCTATTTTACATGGTAATTGCTAGTCTAATACCCTGGAGTGTTCAGCAGCTTCCATACTTCGGCAGGCGCCCCCGGTGCTGAAGTGAGTGGCCTATTGGCTGCTCCTCCAGGCTCTGCCTGCAAAACAGGTCAGGAGCCCGCAGCCCCAGAAACGCACAGCACCAGCCCTGCACTGCCACAGCTGTCACTGTCTATGGCCTGGCCCTCGCAGCAGCCACCAGCCTGTGCTCTGCTTCTGCCCTTGGTCTCTTCCAGAGGCCAGAAGAGACCTGTCTAACTGCCACTCTCATCGTGTCACTGGTCATCAAACCCTCCCCAAGGCTTCCCAGTATGCATGAGCACATCGGAGGCCTTGGTGTGGCCTGCAGGGCCACAGTTCACTGGTTCCTGCTCTCCCAGTTCTGCTACATGGTCATTGCCTCCTCCCTGGTCTCAAACATGCTTGCCGTAGGCCCTCATGGTACTGCCCCAGCCCATCTTCGCCATCCTGGATTCCTGCCTCAAGCTAATCTCCTCCTCCTGTCAGACACATGAACTACTTGCCAATTCTCTGATACATAAGCACATTTCCACCCCAGGGCCTTTGCTGTGGCTGTTCCTTCTACTCAGAATATCTTTTCCAGGAGAATCTCTGGTTACCTCAACAACCCTTTCATCTGGTAACCCTATTTATAATAGCAACTACCAGGCCAGCCAAATAGCTCAGTGGATTAAAGCACCTGCAAGCAGACACAGGGGCCAGGGGTTTGATTCCTGGGCCTGCTGTGCCAGCCCTGTCTCAGGGGTTCACTGAGACAGCAATTGAGACTGGGCATGATGGCGTGTGCCTGTAATCCCAGCTCTTGGGAGGCTGTAAACAGGCGGATCACTAGGAATCCGATGTAGTAGTGAGACCCTGAACACCCTATAGACCGTTCCCTAGAAATACAAAATATATATATATAATAATAATAAAATAAAATAGCAACTAACACACGCATGCACACACACACACACACACACACATACACACACACAGAGTCACATTCCTCCCTTTTTCTTTCTTTTTTTTTTTTTTGTCTTTTTGAGACAGGGTCTCACTATGCAGTTCAGGCTGGCCTTAAGCTCACTTTGTAGCTCAGGCTGGTCTCCAACTCACAACAATCCTCCTGCCTCAGCCTCCTGAGTGCTGGGATTACAGGCATGTGCCACCACGCCCGGCCTTCCTCCCTTTTTCTGATTTATTTTTATTTATAGTGCTTATCATTGTTTTATTTTGTTTATTGTTTATCACCCTCCCATAGAATATAATTCTATGAGCATAGGGATTTTCGTTAGCTTTTTTCACTGTGGTGCTTCCAGGTAATATACTTGGCCTATAACAAATGCTCAATAAATAATTTTTTAAATATTGAACAAAAGAACACCCAAGTGTCTATTTAAATTAAATGAGACCCACTTCATATTGTGTATAGATTTCTCTTTAAGAAATATCCTTATGGGCCGGGGATATGGCTCAGTGGAATAAGTGCTTCACTGGCAAGTGCAAGGCCCTGAGTTCAATCCCTGGTTCTGCAAAAAAAAAAAAAAAAGAAAAAAAAGAAATATCCATGAAAGTCAAGCTGTTTTGATCAAAGGATTTGCAAACTTTCTACAAGATTTTTTTTTTCTTTTCATACTTGGGTTTGAGTCCAAGACTTTCCACTTAGCTATCCCCCATCCCTTTTTTATTCTTTTTCTTTTTTGAGTTACGGTCTTACAACATAGTTCAAGCTGGCCTTGAGCTCACAGTGATCCCTGCCTCAGCCTCCTGAGTGCAGGTGTCACAGGGATGTGCCATCATACCCACCTCCTTTTTATCCTTTAATTTTGAGACAGGGCCTTAGTAAGCTACCCAGGAAAGGCTTGAACTTGCTGGTCCTCCTGCCTTAGCCTCCTGGAGTACTGGGATTAGAGGACTGCAGTTCTGAATGCTGTGACACTGAGGTCACCTGTCATAGAGGCAGCCCAGGGAAGATTCCTACCAGCCATCAGAAGGGTCCTCACAGCCCACTTTATTTTCTTCCATGAAAACCTGCTCTCATTGTCTTATTTTTTTCATTCTCTATCATGGACTGGAGAAACCACCCTAAGAAGCTAACAGACGTCTCAGGCCGCACTTCAGCCTCCAGTGCCCACGGCTGGTGTCCACAGTGCCAGCGAGCAGTGCTACGGCCGCTACACAGCTCCGCGCGCTGAGATCCAGGTCCGCACTCTCTGCCCAAGGCCCTACTGCACGCTGGCAGCTCAGTGAGAGCTAACACTCACATCCCTGGTCCCTTCAAGTACTAGCATCACTGCAGGGGTCCAGTGGCCTCTGGGAGCCATGCAGGTGCTAAAGAATTCCTCGTCTCCTGGCCACACCCTCCCTCCATCATCCTGGCACTTTCTGCTGCTTCTCAGCCACAGATAAGTGTCCGATGCTGACATCAGTGAGGGAACCTTTCTTGCACCGGCTTTTTCACTTACCTCTCTCCTCCTTGTCTCTTTGCCTTCCACACACATTTATTGTGCACTTACTGTGTGTCAAGGCCACTGTTTGGTGCTGGGGATAATGGTTGAGTCAGTCCTAGGCGAAGGCAGTGATGGCAAACACTTGAGGGCGTACAGTGATACAAAAAGCCTCTGCAGCTCCTGCACCGTGGGCTCACCTTCCTTGGTCCATACTCCATCAGATTCAGCCAGAAGCTTCAGGGAACCCCTACACACAAATACAGGTTGTGTCCTGGATGTTCCCAGGGTGGTTTTCTGGACCCTCGCTGCATGTTCTGTCCCCTGTCCCCACAAAACACTCCCAGGAAGAGGTCACATCTGTATCCTGAGGCTGAGGAAACCAGAGCAGAATGCTGAGATGACTTGTCTGGACTCCGGCTGCTCATTCTTTTGTGAGCTGATCTTGTATTTTATTTTGCATGGATTTTTAACCCAAATCTGTCTGATTTCGCTAAGTAACACCTGCTGCTGAAAGAATCAAGCATGGTTACTTATTCATCAACCTGAAAAGCATGGAATTCGAGAGGCTGGGTTTGGAGTTAAGACACCCGAGGTCAAAATCCCAAGTCCTCCACTTGCCAGTTCCTGGTGGGAAGGTCTCTCTTCCATCTGCAGAACGCTATGAATGCACTTGAGCAACAGCTCTAGAAGGGCTGAGGAAGGTGTGCAGTGCAGGACTAGCTGCAGTCTCCATTTAAAATTGTGATTGTCTTAGACACGTTCTTCATCACTGGGATCAAACACCGGACACCCACAACATAAAGGTGGAGAAGTTTGTTTTAGATGTTTCAGGCCTTGCATGGTAGGTGGAAGGCCCTGGGCAGAGCAAAGATGCTCACCTCATGACAGAGAGGAGGCAGAGCATCATGGGAGGGGCCAGGGAAGGGAGAGAGACCCCCCCCCGGGTCAGGCCTTCAGTGACCGATCCCTTCTGACTGGGCCCAACCTGCCACTAGCAAGTCAGCTCTAAGCTCCCGTAACCCCATCACCCTCCAAAGGTCCTGCTTCTACTTTTCTTTCTTTTTCTTTTAATGTGGCCATCTTAGCCTACCCTAGGGGCAGGGCTGGTGTGGCACAGGGTGCCAGGGGTTGAACTGCGGTCCCTGCACGCTTGCCTAAGCAGGCACTTTGGACCGCTGAGCTATCTTGCTGGCCCTAAAAGTCCTGCTTCTGATTGCTTATGGATTAGGGGAAAATCTCCATACAAACCATCACAACACTGTTTTGTCCAGCATGAACTTTTGGCATCACTTTTCATTTTTTTAAATATTGCAGTAAAATATTCTTCATTCTGATGTAGAATTTTCCACACCCCTTGGAATCTTGCATATTTCAATCTCTTCTTGAGCAAAATCAATCTTCACCTTCCTTCAAAAGATATATCTTCTCTGAAGGAGCTGCCAATACACAGATTAAAATACATAGTACTTGCATATTCTATAAAGCATAGAAAAATGAAGATAGTAAAGAAACCAAACCTCCACACACTTGGGAGGTTGAGGCAGAAGGATTGTTGTGAGTTTGAGACCAGCTTGGGCTACAAAGTGAGCTCAAGCCAGCCTAAACTGCACAGCGAGACCCTATTTCAAAAAAGATGAGAGACAGAGAGAGAGAGAGAGAGAGAGAGAGAGAGAGAGAGAGAGAGAGATCTAAAAATAGTATACATCTCTCATGAGTTGGTATAAAGATGAAAAGAATCGCTGGGCATGGTGGTGCAGGCCTGTAATCCCAGCACTCGGGAGGCTGAGGCAGGAGAATTGTTGTGAGTTCGAGACCAGCCTGAGCTACAAAGTGAGTTTGAGACCAGCCTGAACTGCATAGTGAGACCTTGTCTCAAAAAAGACAAATAAATAAATAAATAAATAAATAAAGATGAAAAGAAATGACCAATGCCAAAGATCTGGTGCAGATGCTGGCTCTGTAAACACTACAGAAATATTGGCCATGAGCAAGATTTCCATGTGGGGCTGGCACAGAGGCAGGGACTCCAGAGCCCTGCCCCCTGTGCCACCTTCCTGCTTGGAATAATGTTTCCTCCACTATATTGGGAATAGAGGGATAGGGTTCCTTAAACTCTGTGTGCCATGGACCCCTTAAAAGTCTAATGAAACGCCTAGACCCCTTCGCAGAATAATACTTTGTATTATGGGATAAGTACTTGGAATCAAACTCAGGATCTTGCATTTGCCAGGCAAGCACTGTGCCACTGAGCTATATCACCAGCACTCAGAATAATACTTTTAGGTAAAATAACATTTACAAAGGAAAGCTACTCTATTGACATGTCATTATCAAAGTATTGTTAAATATGTGATATAGTAATATCTATGCCTCTTTTTAATAAGTTACAAAATCTAGCAGTGGGTCTGGAGGAACATAAATGCTATTTTTAGATAGCTGTGACAGCCATAATGAAATACCACATAATCTGCGATTTTTGCATGTGTGGCAATGTCACTGGAACTAGTATTGCTACTATGATTTGTTGTCTATTATTAGTAACTAAAGCAAGTGCCATATTGCAGCTAAGAGATCAATGAAAATGTACTTTCATCCTACTGTATCCAAGTTCATTGAACCAGATATGAACTTCTTCTTTAGAGCCCTTTAAAATCTACTTCATATGTCAGAACTGGCACTTTTCTTTTTCAGTACTGGGGGTTGAGAGACTGGGTGTGGTGGTGCACGCCTGTAATCCCAGCTCTTGGGAGGCTGTAACCAGGCAGGTCACTATGATTGCAATCTAGTAGTGAGACCCTGAACACCCTGTAAACCCTTCCCTAAAATAAAAAATAAATGGGTACTGGGAACTGCACATAGAACCTTTGCACTGAGCCACATCCAGACCCTTTTTAAGCTTTCACTTTGAAACAGGGTCTTGATAAGTCACTAAGATGCAAAAGTTGGGCTTGAATTTCCCATCCTTCTGCTTCAGCCTTCCAGAGAGCTGAGGTTATAGGTATGCACCACCATGCCCAGCTATGACCAGCATTTTTTGAAAGAAAGAAGAAAGAAAGAAAGGCAAAAAGTGGAACAAAATAGTATAGAACAGAATAGAAATCAGCATGCATTGCTTATGAGAAGGTAAGAGCAGAGTCATAAAACTGTCATCACAGATGTGTGTTGCTGCATACACGTACATGCGTGTTGTACAGCACCGTGCATAATGTACTTATTCCTGCAACTCCTGGTGAAAAATACGTGTGAAGCAATAGCATAGAGGACATCAGCCCCTGACAGCTCAGCCCCTAACACAGACATCTGTAAACATCTCTGTTCCCCCTCTGACTGTGGTCACCCACCCTCTTACCCCAGCACAAGGGTCACATTCAACTGAAGTTCAAAACAGGCGGTGGTGTCAGTGACCGCACAGCTACCCCCACCCTTCCCCACTGGGGAGAGGAGCAGGTGCAGCACTGCCTGAGCTGTGAGCTCATGGTCTGATTGGGGACCTGCCGCTGTGGCTGACCGCATGGCCCTTCAGCAAGTATTTGGAGAGTTGTTTGTGCAGAGCCAGCTGGTGGCGCGTCTGGAGGTGCCAGGCTGCAAAGGTCTGGACTGATGAGACTGCCTCTGATGAGCCGCTGGAGGGACCTAAGGCCCAGCAGCTATTCTGTGCTTTTCCTGTCTGCAAGTGTGTTCTTATTCCGTTCCTAGCTGCTGGAGTGGATGGTTGGAAGAGAAGAGTGAAATGACAAAATCCAAAAGGTCTTCCAGGTGGAAAAGACTTTAGGGCTGCAGGTGGGAGCTGGAGAACAAATGATGCCCTGATCAGCGGTGTGGCTGGTGAACCCCGTGCTCGTGAGCAAGAAATTGCTGAGAATCAAAGACGGGCTTGGGGCGGGGAGGGCCAGGGGAGGAGTTGATTGCAAGCCACAGACAGCCTACTGACTCAGGACAGAAAATTTGGAATCTGGAACATCTGAATCCAAATTCTGGCCACATCGCTTCCTCACCTTGTGATGCAAGCAAGTCACTTCCCCTCTCTGAACCTTGGTTTTTGCTTTTTTTCATGAAACGGGAAAATAATAGCATCTATCTCATCAAGGCACTGCTGGGGGCTGTGACGAAAGATACGACGTGTTTAGCCTAAGAGGGGGCCTACAGTGGGTGCTCGGTGAGGGTGGCTGTCCTCGTGACCCTCCTCATTAGCCCGACCATTGCCAGCACCACAGCACATTCTCTAATAGGGATTCTCACTGCTTGAGCACCTCATAACGCCAGCAATCACAGAGAAAGTAAAACTGAGCTTGTCAACATTTGCTGAACGTGGACTGTGTGCGGGCACCGCTCCGAGCTCTTCCGATATATCAGTCAATTAATTCATAGCAACAACTCTATGAAATGGGAAGTAGGAAGTCATCATCGCGAGATTAGCAGCAGCAGCCCCAGGAAATCACCCTCGCCCTTAGCTTACAGAGGGGGCGCTGCATTAGCAGCAGATTAGGGATCCATCGCTGCATAACGGATTACCTTGCCACTCAGTGGAGTTATCTTGGAATAACAATAAGCATTTATTATCACACATGGTTTCTGTCGCTTGGGGCTTTGGGAATGTCTTAGCTGGATGGTTCCGGCAGGATTTGTTGTTCTCTGACTGGCATATTGTACCGGAGCACAGAGTCCCTACATTTCATCCATGTTGTAGCAAGTTCCTAAATTATCTTTTTAACGACTCGATCATATTCCATGGCCTTAACATCATTTTACTGCAGGACCTTGGAGGTCACCCAAACATCTGTTTTTGTTTTTTGCTGTGTAGCCCGCGCTGGCCTCGAACTCGTGGTGATCCTCCTGCCTCAGCCTCACGGGTGCTGGGATTACAGGAATGCAGCACCACACTTTGTACAAATTGTTATTTTCAAAATATCCCCTCACTCCCCAGATGTGCCCTGTTCTCTGTGGAAGGGGACCTCGCACAAGAGCCAACACCAGGAAAGGAGATTTCCTGGGGCCATCCTGGAGGCTGGCAACTGCCCAATTGCACCTGAAGGCTTAGTAAGCTCCTAATACCGCACAGCAGATAAGTGGCAGACCCTGAGGCCACAACTTGGGAACAGCGTGCAATGGGCCACGGCTTCCACTGGCAAGGAAGAGGCACCAATGTGGTGGAGATTCCCAGACACAGGTTGGGAGGCTCAGGCTGGGGCTTCCGCTTCCGTCTACAAGTGCACAAAATTCCCTGCTGCCTCCTGCTGGGGTCCCATGCAATGCTTCAGATGTTAATGGCAGATAAGTGAAGATTTAAAAATTCTTAAACTGAAAGTTAAGTTAAAAAAATAAACACATAAATTCCAGGCTCAGCAAAGGCACAGCATCTTGAAGAGGCTTCTCCCATCCCTCCTGCAATGAAAGGCTGGATAGGTGCCCCCTCCTTGCTCCTGCACCCCAGAGCCTCCCCTATCTCAGCCTTCAGGGCACCAGACTCTGGCTTCCTGTGGCTCCCACGTGCCAGTTAACCCTGTCGAGGTGGGCTCAGCCCCTGGCTCCACTATTTCCCAGCTGTATGCTCTTAGGTTATTTCACCCCTGTGCCTGGTGAACCGGCGCACAGAATGGGGCTGTCCTTAGGGTTAAATGAGCTGTCTTTTATAAAATCCTCATCACACTCAATAATTGCTTTCTTCAGCATGCCCCTCTCTGGCCTGGCATGAGCTGCACGCAGGCAACACCCGGCACCAGGCCTCACGAGGGGCAGGCATTCGGGAAGGGTTTGCTGAGTGGATCCAGGCATTTGTTCCGCAAATATTTATCTAACACCTTCTCTGTGCCAGATCCTCACAAGACAAAGGGTGCAGTCTGTGCTCTCATGGGGTTTATATTCTCTAGGTGAAGATGGCCAATAAATAAATAGGAAAATAAGTCAGAGAGAACTAGCGACTGCTCAGTGCTAAGAAAATAAAATGAAAAAAAAATAATAAAGAAAAGAAAACAGTGGTATGACGGAGTGACTGGGAGACTATCGCGGAAGGCCTCCTGGAGGAGGAGGTGTTGCAGGATGAGTCATGAGACGAAGGAGCTCACCACAGGAACTCAGGAGCAGCCTTTGGGGCAGAAGGGACAGCACCTGCTCCCAGCGGAGGCCAGCTCGGGCTGGGGGAGAGCGAGGAGAGGTGACAGGAGGTGGGGTGTCTGTAGAGGCCCAACACACAACACCTCACAGCTGGAGCTTACCCTAAGTGCAGAGAGCAGCCAGCAGGGTGTGCAAGCCCAGGAGCCCACTGTCTTGCAGCCGGTGTCCCCACGCCCCAAGTCCCAGCACAAAGCACAAGGCTCATCAAAGCAGTGCCGTTCTGGGCAAGTGGCCCAACCAGGAGTCACTGTCATCCATTCTTGTCTCCGTTGCTGCTCAAGTCAGACTAGAGGCCCCATCAATATGAATGAGGCCCTTAGCAACTCAATTTCCAAAAGAGTCCAGACGATCAGGATCGCTGTTCCAGGAAACGTGAAATTTATATAATGAACAGTACAGGAGAAACTGCGGAAGTAAGTGGCTGCTTAAGTGCAGCTTCCTGGGTAAGTGAGCCAGGCCTGGGCACCTGCAGAAGACAGATTATGGTGCCACTGAAGGCTGTGGCAGCCTGGGACCAGCAAGGAGCCTGGGAACCCCCAGCCTGCCTGCCTTCCCACAGAGGAAAGCAGTGACTCTGATCCCCGGTGGTCACTGACAGCTGCTACCCCCTGTGCGGAGCACTTTCCTGCATGGATGACCTCACTTCTAATGCCCAGGAGAGAGGCCAGGCCCTCTCTGCCCATCATTCTAGAGGATGGAACCAAGGCTTGGACAGGAGATGTGTCCTAAGGTCACACTGCGAGCCATGGGACACGGGTCTGTCTACCACTCCTCTCACCAAACCTCTGCCCAGACCTCACACCATAACCTGAAAGCAGAAAGGCCCAGGGGCCAGGCAGACCCAGACTCAGTCTCAAACCCAACTAAATTCTCATCTAACCATAGCCCCTTCACCACAGGACTCATCTCAGAGTTAAAGGAGACAACATGCAAAACTTCCAAGCATGGGGTCAGCTCAAGTGTGTGTGTGTGTGTGTGTGTGTGTGTGTGTGTGTGTGTGTGTGTACATGTGCACATGTGTGTACTCAGTGAGCCAGAAAATCTTACAGTAACTGATTTGAGGTTTGGTTGGATCCAAACATCACAAGGGTTCCATTTTCCCCTTTCTCCATATCTCATCTTAAAGGAATAAGATGTCCTCTGATTTAGGTTTGGCTTCGGCCATGGACTGATATGGACAGGTTCGGGACGCAGGCGCTGGGTGCACCCTCGCAGCAGCCAGGCCTGTCGCACATTCCTTCTCCCCCCACAAGGCAGCGCCAGGGTAGGAGGGCGAGGCACTGCCTCAGATGCAAGACATGAAGGGCACCAAAAAACTAAGTCATCAAGATCAACAATATTTTGATGCACTACTGTAAAAACTTAATGCTAAATTCCTTGGCAAACAAAACACAAACAACTATGGACAAATGTCCAGACTCAAATACTCAGGAACAGGTCTCACAGGCGTATTTGCACGCCAATGTATATCACAGACCAGGGCACCGCACAACTCCGGGAGGTCCCGTGGGATTCAGCTGTGTGAACAGCACCCCTACTGGCTGAGCACGGCGGCCCAGGATGTGAACAAACGTGCACACACATCACCACCCATCCGTCCCTGCGTAATTACGCATGTGCCATCAGGTGCGCGTCACATAACACCACCCAGGTAGGCACGCAGACAGACAACTGCAGGATAGTTATCTCTGCCATGCTCCCGCCTCAGGGCCTTTGCACTTGCCAGTCCCTCTGCCTCCAGTGTTTTTGCCAGAAAAAGTTATGTGATTCCTTTTTCACTGAGGCCTCGCTGACACCTGTAGGTCCCCACCACATTCTAAAATTATAGTACACTCCCCTCACGTGTGCTGTCAGTATCCTCCTTGCTACTTCGTTTCTCTCCTAGCACTCAGTGTCATCTGACCTCTGTTCCTTTCCATCGTCTGTATTGTTTATCTACTCAGTGTCAGCTCTGCGTGAGCAGGAAGCTGCCTGCTTTGCTGACGTTGTGTTCCTAGACTCCAGAATACTCCCTAGCACTTCCTTTCTGGCAATTCACAGGAGTGAAGATTCCCAGTCTGACAGGGTGACACAGGCCTATATTCCCCACACCAGGGAAGGCTGAAGCAGGAGGATCACAAGTTCAAGCCCAGTTTGGGCAATTTAGTGAGATCCTATTTCAAAATGAAAAAAATAATAAAGAAAGAAGGGTTGGGGATATACTTCAGTGTAAAGGCCCCCAGTTCAATCCCCAGTGCCTAGATTAAAAAAAGAAAAATTTAAAAAACCAGAATTCTCTTTCCCTGGCATGGTGCACACCATCTCCTCCTTTCGCCGATGCCCTGTCCCCTACCGCTGCCCTCGTGCTTCCCAGCCAAGCACAAACCTGTGTCCCTACTGACGCAGGAAGCTGTAGGCTGCCCGGTTGTCATGGCAATCAGTCTACTTCCGCTGCCTAGCTGCCTGGCAGGCTGCCTGGCTGGCTTACTGTCCTCAGAAACTGTTTCTGGGGCCACGCTCTGCCCTTGAGCCCTTCTGGGTGGCTGGCAAGCTGATGGTCTACCCTGCTTCCCACCGTGGGGAGGGATGACAGGAGGACAGAAGCAGAAAACCGAGGTCCCTGCGCTGTGCGCTGTGTGTGCCTCTTGGTTACTGGCCCTCCCCTCTCCATGATCCAGGTCTCTTGTTCCTGCTTCACAGGGGCGTCATGAGGAGCTAATAAGTTTCTTCCTGCCTGCCTCCCTCACCTCTTTCTTCCTTTGTCCATCCAACCAGTAATTAAGAGGCAGCTGCCCTGTGCCAGTCAGCAGTCTAGGTGCTGGGGACATAACAGTGACCAAGACCGACAGACCAGGTCCTCTGGGGGACAGACAACAAATTCTGGGAAGAAAACACTGTAAGGGGTCGTATAGGGACAAGCCATGGGCTACTGTTTTTTTCTTTCAGTACTGGGAATGGAACTCGGGACCTCGCATTTGCCAGGCAGGCGTCATGCCACTGAGCTATCTCCTTGGTCCTACCTTTGTTAAAGTAAGTAGGGAAAGCCTCTCTGAGAGCTGGGCTGAAATGTGCAGATAGACTGAGCTAAAGGGAAAGCAAGGGGCCGGGGAGATGGCTCAGTAGAATAAGCACTTCCCTGGCAAGCGTAAGGGCCTGAGTTTGATCCCTAATAATAATAATAATAATAACAATAATAAATATAAAGGGAAAGTCACCCAGAAAGCACGTACAGCATATACGGCATGTACAAAGGCCCGCAGGCAGGAATGACTTGGCCTATTCAAGAACAAAAGGCTTTCCCTCAACATGGTATCTATAGGGCTGGGGAGCTGGCTCGGAGGCCTAAGCACCTGCCTGGCAAGTACAAGGACTCAGGTTCAATTCCCAGTACTGTATGCCATGCCAGCTCTAGAATCCCGGGAATGCTGTGCCGGCCACAAAAAGCAGACGTAGTGGTGCATGCCTGTAATCTCAGTGCTGGAGAGGCTGAGATAGGAGGATCGCTATGAGTCCAAGCTGTGTAGCAATACCCTGCACCAAACTAATTAATTAATGATTTTTAAAATTTAAAAATATACACAACATCTTTCCAGACCCCAAGGAGAGACAAGATGTGCAGGGCCAAACAAAAATGCAGGGCCCCTTCTTTTTAAATTACGAATTCTGATCTTACCACTGAAACTAGCACGGGGCCCTCCTGAGCCCGGGGCCCTGGCAGACACCCACATGGCACACACGTGAGGCCAGCACGGCTTCTCACGCGTGCACTTCCTCAGAACTCATTGAATGGAACGGGAGGGAGGGGAATGAAAGGGAAAAGGACGTGGACTCGGCACCCCCTGGCATCAGGCACAGCTTGGAAAATGGCAAATGCTGACAAAGCCCTCACCAAGGGCAGGCACTGTAAGTGCGAATGCCCTTGAGTTCAGGCCTTTAGGAGCATCTAAGGCTCAGTTTCCCTGAGCGATTGGGCACATGGACCCTGCAGCCAGGAGACTCGGGCTTGGGGAGGTGCGGTCTTCAGGTTATCGGTGGTGCTGGAGAAAGTTGTCTGAGTGCCAAGGGGAGAAGAGGGGAACAGAGAGCGCAAGGTGAGAGAAGAATCCTCCCTGGGCTTGTGAGCTAGCGAGGTTGCACTCAGGTGTCTGCCAGGACCATGTGAGATCTGGGGAGACCACCATGCCCTGTAGCAAGGGCCCATGGCATTTCTGAATCACAGTGCCATCCGCCCCAGCTCAGCTCCTCTGTGGGAATCCAATTACTAAATGTAGCCACATTCTTTAAAAATGTCTTTCCTCTTATGCAATGGTGACAAACGCCAAACAGATGGTGCTATGACAAGCTTTATAAAAGTTGATTAGGAGCTCATCTTTCAAAATTAATGTATGGGCATTTAAACGAGCTTCAGCCGGCCCCCAATCCAGCCAAGAATCTAGATGGGACAACATGCTGGAGGGATTGGCCAGCTCACTGCCTCCCCTGCCAGGCTGTGCCAGGAAGGTTCGAGGCACATTAAGGCCTGGGTCAGGCTGACTGTGAGCAATGGTGTGGGCCCAATGAAGAAGGTTGCGGCTGCTTCCAGAGCCCCGAGACGGCTCCCCCTTGATCCATGTACCAAGACAGTGTTTCCAGTTCTTCACATTGTCTTCAGGACCATGCACTGTCCCTCCCTGCCTCCCAGGAGGCAGCTTAGTCACAAACAGTGTCAGCTGCCACCCGTGGCTACTTCACTCCCCAGTCTTTCTTCCTCGGTGTTCAGGGATGAGATCATTTCATGTGGAGCCAATTATAGGTGGAGAATGCCGGAGATGTGCAATGAATCCCCGTAGGCGCCCCTCCCTCCCACATCACAGGCTGTACCCTGCCGGAATGGGCAGGGACAGGGGGTTGGATGTCCTGTCCCTGGCTCAACCCCAGGGCATTTGAAGGCCACACATTTCCAAACCCAAACTGTCACACGAGGCTGCTCAGCTGTCGTCTGCTGGCCTCAGAAGCCCAGAGCTAAGTCCTCGGTGACCATCATGGTTAGAAGAGGAAACTGAGGCACAGAGAAGGGAAGTGGTGGCCTACTCAGGGCCACACAGCAAAGCAGGCACTATGGACCACGCCTATAATCCCAGCACTCTGGGAGGCTGAGGCAGAAAGACTGGGAATTCAAGCCCAAGCTGGGCAATTTAGCAAGACTATATTTAAAAATGAAGACTAAGCTGGGCGTGGTGACGCATGCCTGTGATCCCAGCACTCGGGAGGCTGAGGCAGGAGAATTGTTGTGAGTTGGAGACCAGCCTGAGCTACAAAGTGAGCTCGAGGCCAACCTGAACTGCATAGTGAGACCCTGTCTCAAAAAGACAAAAAAAAAAAAAAAAAATGAAGACTAAACTGGGGGGCTGGCAATGTAGCTCAGTGCAAATATGCTGGATTTAGGCCCCCAGAACTATTTTCTAAAGGTCACACAACAGCTAGGCATGGCTACACACACTGGTAATCCTTGCACTCAGGAGGCTGAAGCAGGAGGATTGCTGTAAATTCAAGGCCAGCCTCAACTAATAAGACACTGTCTCAAGGGCCAGCTGGAGAGTTCAGCTGATTAAAGTGCTTGCTTCGGCAGGAGCCTGGACCAGGGTTCAATCCCTGGAGTGCCACACTGGCCCTGCCCCTGGGGCACACTGAAATAGCAAATGAGACTGGGCAAGGTGGCACGCACCTATAATCCCAGCGCTTGGGAGGCTGAAAACAGGAGAATCATTGTGAGTTGCATCTACGTAGACCCTGTAGACCCTGTACTAAATACATAAAAAAATAAAAATAAAAATAAACCATCTCAAAAGAAAAAAAAAAAAAATCACGCATCAAGTTGACAATGGCCAGATGCATGGCTGGTGACCCTTTGGCCTCCCACAAGGAGGATAACTCTTGTCTGGAACCTGCCTGCCACCATTCCTGCCGCTTCTGGTCACAGCACTCCGGCTTTTCTGTGGGAAATCATCCCTTCCCCACTCGCTCCGCATTGTTGAAGGAGGATGGAGCCCTCCTCGGGTTCCTAGGATGCACGCCTGACCCCAGCCCAGCCAGCAGAGCAGCACAGCCCTCGCCCCAGCCTCTGCTGCCTTAGGTGCATGAACGAGGGCTAGGAGAGGAGCCAGATTGGTAAGCAGAGTACCCAAGACATCTGTGGTGACCGCGGCCCTGGAAGAGGCAATCTTCGCACTGAGGGTACTGAGCTGGGGAAAGCAGACCCAGAGCCGCCAGCAGGATCCACACCACTCGGGTGCCTGCCTAAGGAAGTAGCAAGCATGGAGGAGAGCACAGCCAGAAGCCAGCAATGCCCTTGTTCCTCTTTCATTCCCTGGAGCCAGCCATACCTGAAGGCCGCCCTGGCCTGGAGATTTTAATTACATAAATCCCCCTTTTTGCTAAAACGGGTTGTGTTTTGTTGCTCATAGCTCAAAAGGCCTTGACTAATATAAAGATTTGAGGTTCTTTGGTGGAGGATGAGGCTCCAAAATACCCCACTGCCAACCCCACCACACTTCCCATCTTTCTTTTCTTAGTTATTAGCTAGTGTAGACACCCCCCCCCCCCGAGGAGATCCTGGGCTCCTGTGCCAAGCTCTAGCAATTCCCCCAAGGTAAGTGTCCCTCTTCATGAGTCCCAAGAGCTGGCCCACAGAGAAGCCATTCCCATCGCAATCTTTGCCTTCTCCTCTGCAGAAGAGCACAAGCTTCAGAGTGCACTTCAAATCCCCACTCGCAGTCACGCACACGGACCTCAGGCCCATCGTGAGCCTTTCCTGGGCCTGTTTCTTCATCTGTCACTGGGAGAAGCGATTACCTGCCTTACAACGTCCTCCAGAGGATTAAAACAGGGTGAGTGGGGCTGGGAGAGTAGCTCAGTGGTAGAACACTTGCCTAGTGTGTACTAGCCTGGACTAGTGCTGCAAAAAAGTAAAACAGAGACTCTTTAGGGACTGCAAAAATGGTAGCTACAAGAGAATCCAAAAAGTACTTGTTACAGAACCTGGGGAACTGTCTGGCACTTAGGGTCTACTTTGTAAAACACGCGCGCACACACACACACACAAACAAACACCAGTACACACACCATGCAAGTGCAGGGCTAGAGCCGGGGGCTGCCGTGCTGAGAAGCACATCCTGGGGTCCCACAGCCCCTTGCTGACCTCCTGGGCACTCTCCTCCTCTGTCCCTCCTCCACCCAGCCTCTCACCCCCAAGGGGCACACACAGGGCTGTGGAAATGCTACTCCAAGGCTCATCCACACTCCCAGGAGCGTCCAGTTCCCTGATTCCGGACAGAGGACTGAGTAGCTGCAACATCTGGGTATGCCGCTCCGTCCAAGGACAGCTGGATGCCCCAGCCCCAGGTGTGAGCTTCAGTTTTCCCCAAGGCCTAGCTCCCTTAGAGCAGTGCTCCTTCAGTGGGGCTCCCCTGGAAGGTAGCTCTACAGGGGTCAGGCAGTGACTGAATACTCACCCAGCATGACCATGTTACACAGTGGAGGCCTCAGAGACATTTGGCTGAGAGACAGGAGTCACTGCGCAAGACCAAGGGACTCTGCCTATAGGAAATGGCTTGATTAGATAAATCTATAAAGACAGAGCCAGCGTAGTCGTGTTTTAGGGCTGGAGGGGTCAGCGGAATCATGGGGATCAGGTTTTTTTGAGGGAACAAAAATGTTCTAAAATTAAACTCAGGGGCCAGGGAGATGGTTCAGAGGAATAAGCGCTTCCTTGGCAAGTGCAAGGGCCTGAGTTCAATCCCCGGTTCCTCCAATATAAATAAATATATAAATAAATAAAATTAGACTCAGCCACCCTGTGCAATTCACAGTGCGCTACAAAAGATTGGATAGTGTACTTTCAGTGGATGAATGGTGTGGTATGTGAGTTTATCAAAATAAAACTGCTAGCCGGGCATGATGGCGCATGCCTGTAATCCCAGCACTCGGGAGGCTGAGGCAGGAGGATTGTTGTGAGTTCGAGACCAGCCTGAGCTACAAAGTGAGCTTAAGGCCAGCCTGAACTGCATAGTGAGACCCTGTCTCAAAAAGACAAAAAAATAAAAAATAAAAATAAATAAATAAAACTGCTAAAAAGTATCACTGACACAGGCCTGGTTGTGTCACACCTGTATTGCCAGCACTCTAGGAAGCTCAGGCAGGAGGATCATTAGTTTGAGCCCAACCTGGACAATTTTTACTTAGCGAGACCCTCTCTCAAAATGAAAAATGGCTGGGACATAGCTTAGTAGTTAAAGGTTCAGGGTTTAACCTTCAAAACCACTATCTACCTATTTATCTAACTAGCCCTATCTATCTATCTATCTATCTATCTATCTATCTATCTATCTATCTATATATATATATATATATATTGCAGGAGGAGAAAATTAATTGTTTTTGTCTCTGCTGCAATTTTTCTAAGTTGTCAAGGATTAAGTCTCCACAGGACACTAACACATCATTACCATCTCTCTAACACAAATGTCATATATATACATGTACATATATAGGTGTCCTAAAAGTGCCCTGGGCCTGGGGGTGATACAGAAAGCTTATCACTTGCCTTCTATGGCTGCCCAGGAGAGTACAGAGCCAGTGCTGGGGGTCTGGGAGGCAGCACTTTCAAGGCGTCACTGGGAAACCCCAAGCAAGTTACTTAACCTCTCTGTTCCCTTTTTTTCTCCACTTGGGGGAACACTGCGGAGTGGCTAAGAGAGTCTCTGAAATCAGGTGGGGCTTATGAGCTGGTTCCTAAGGAATCTCCACGTCTCTCAAATAAATGTTTGTTTAAAGGGGGGGATAATAAACAAAAACAAGAGATAAGAAAAAAAAAAGTCATAGGACCGTCCCAGTGGGAAATAGCGTTCTCAAGAATCCCTACCTCAGCCGGGCGTGGTGGCGCAGGCCTGTAATCCCAGCACTAGGGAGGCTGAGGCAGGAGGATTGTTGTGAGTTCGAGACCAGCCTGAGCTACAAAGTGAGCTTAAGGCCAGCCTGAACTGCACAGTGAGACCCTGTCTCAAAAAGACAAAAAAAAAAAAAAAAAAAAAAAAAAAAAAAAAAAAAAAAAAAAAAAAAAAAA